>BCLH01001797.1:21680-49656 GCA_001602315.1 Zoysia pacifica | reverse complement strand
TTGAATGAACATTAGACTAAAAATCTATAGCTGAAACATCGTTGTCCCTTTAAATTTTATCAATCTTACTTATGTATATGTCACTCTCACTCAAGGTTTTTTATTTCGTTTGAACCGTTAAAACCGGTTAAGACCTATATTACAAAAACCACAAAAACTGGTTAAAAACCACTCCAAATCAAAAAATCAAAGAAAATCGGTCGGTTTATCGAGCGGTTTCACCGATTTATCGATCAATTTCTTCAGTTTTACGGTTTTTAGGTTTCAAGTTTGAAATCCATCGATTTTCATCAGTTTTACCAGTTTATTGATCGGTTTTACTGTTTTTTTGAAATTTCAAAATTTTTCAATTTTAATTTTTAAAAAATTTTTAAAATAAAAACTGGATCAGACCAATTTCACCGATAACCATGAAAACAGTTTTGTTAACCTTGCTCTCACTTACCAATGTATATATCTCTTTTCAATGTACTTTCTTGCTCCCGATAAATCTCTATAGCTCTTTCCTTCTTATTTATTGTGTACCATATTTTTTACTTATGCTTAACTCATGTACCTATGATTAGAATGACTCATAAAAGAAGATGGAGGGAGTAGCAAATTTGTTATCTTGCGTTGGCAACAGTTAGTTTTTTTTGCTTCTTGATGATTGGTTGGGTAGCAGCTCAATTCTTTTCACAGGAATACGAAAGTTGCATTTTATATCAGTCTGCGCATCTATTTCAGCTCAGAACAGTTTGGTTTCCACTGCAACAGACACAGCAATTGCCCTTCGTTGGCTTTAATTCTCATCAAAAGTTGTGTGGTCCGGATCCTGGCCTGTATGCTGTTGACACCCAAAATTTGCACCATGGAAGACCGGAGGTTCCGGTTTTCTAAACTGAAAATTCTGAATTGGCAGACCTAATATGACAGAAAATATCTAAGTTTCGTTCAATAATGATTATTTTATAAGAATTATTTTTTAACATATTTTTTAGGACGTGAGTGATATTTTTTATGAGTTTAGCTAAATTCTACCAAACAATGAAAAAAGTGCTTGAAGCGGAGACCAGACAAAGAAATTAACAAAAATGGCTGAGTCATCACTGAATACTTTGACACAGTGCCGGAGTCCGGCAACACCCTTTCTTGAGGTGAATTTTAAACCACTGAAGTGTCCTATAAGTGACCGGAATCTCCGTGACGCCCCTTCTTGAACCGTTTTTTAGCCTATTGGAGTGTCCGGCCCTCTTTTGGAGTATCCGGGTACCGGAGCCTCCGACCTGTTACCGAAGTGTCCGAGAATGTTGATTTCTGATAGTTTTAAACATAGACCAGATCTGATTCGGTTCTAGTTTGTTAGGATTTGTTCCTCTACAGGATAAGATTTCCTACCTCAGCATAAAGAGGCCCAAAACCGATTGAGATAACTCCCCTCCAATTGTCAAATAATATGTCTTTACTTTTATCTCTTTTACCTTATTTCTCTTCTAAACCCTAATTTCTATTCTTTCTTCATCCCAGTGGTGAATGATGGCGATCTAGATGGTCTGTCGAGCCTAGATCAACCCTAGGAAATACCGGTTTTTGCTATTTCGATCCGTTGCACATGGACGTGCTCCCGTATGTTGACCTTTTAGCATCAAGACACTTTTTGGCAACTCTGCTTGAGAAGAAAGGCTCTGGTTATACAAAGTGAATCATCTTTTTCAGGTCATGTCTTCCAAGATATATACAAAAAACATCGTGATGGCATTTTTTGAGAAGATTTTTGAGAAAGCCCAAAAGGCATTGATGGAACGACTGAGAGTCATAGAAGAACAGAGAAAGGTGCTAGATGATCAATAAATCCAAGAATTTAGGGAGTGCTTCACAATGGATAGAAAAGGGAACACCAAGCAAGTTAGAGATTTGTAAGCTTCATAACCTCTTAAAAGGTATGAATTAATTTTCGTGATTGCATGAACACCATTGGCAACATTTGTGATTGTAGGTTTCACCTCGCAAATCTCTACAACATATTGGGTTTCCTCAATGGATGACAAAGAATGACCCAAGAAGAAGAGTTTCAGGCGTTGGAGGACCAAGGCTAAGAACTAGCTAGAGAGTCCATAGGAACGTCGATACTATTAAAGGGGTTAAGTCATTCGTCTTCTGTCATATAAGTGTTATAGGGTGTAAATGCTCCTTAGTTACCTTAGAAAACACTGACGATGGCAGAGAAAGCGAAGTCGAAGACAGAGGCTCAAGTTCAGCAGAAGATGCAGTCACCAGATAGTCCGGTGAGATCACTGAATAGTCCAGTGAGCCCTGGAGAAGCCAGTCCAAAGAGCGCACTCTGTGGAGTCGAGGTGGAGCAGTCACCGAGCAGTCCGATGGTGCAGTAACCAGACAGTTCGGTGAGCCAGAAGCTGCAGTCCAAAAGAGGTTTCTCTGGAAGTCCAAAAGGGAAGATCACCGGATAGTTTGGTGAAGGTATGCACCGGACAGTCTAGCGTCACATGGAATATATTCCAAAGAGGGTGTTCCTTAGGTCTGTGAGAAGACAAGTCACCGGATAGTCCGATAATTGAAAAAGCAGTCAACTTTATGACATCACATTCCAACAGTTGTTTTTGGACTTGGAGCCTATTTAAATTATGGAGGGAGACGTTTTGTCGTGTGCCTGAGGTCTGAATTGCTGGAGCAAATTTGTGAGAGGCCAAGCGACACCATCAAGAGAGCACAAGACAAGATTGGAGATCTTTGGTGCTAGTAGGAGAGTGATGGAGAGCATTCGTTCACTTCTAGAGCTTGTGAGACTTGAGATGAGTGATCTTTCCCTATTACTCTTGGTCTTGGTAGCTTAGACCAGCTAGGAGTCGGTGTTTGAGCTTTCGAGGAGATTGAGAAAGACGACGCCAAGTTTGTGCGTGGTTTTGGGTCCCCACTTGAAAGAGACACCAAGAGCGAGCGCCCGAGCCTTGGAAAGTTGCTCTAGTGCTTGGGTATTGTGTGCACAGTCGGGGCGCCGGTGTCTTCACTTCGGGAGTGACGTGTACCCATGTGAGCATCGTTCCGCAAACAACAGGAGAAATCAAGACTCTGACAGGAGTGGTTTAATGAGGATTAGAGGAAGGCGCCTACCTTTTGAGACCTCGAAAAAAAATTGCTGATCATTCTCTTGACTCTGTCTCTTTACTTTCTGCATTTCATATCGTTGAGTAGAGTTGCTAGGTTGCTTTGTGATTAGCTTTCGTGCTAGTGGTTGCTTGTTGTCTTTACTTTCCACTAGCATTGCTAGGGGTCTTGGCCTGCTAGAATTGCATAGGATTGCTCTTGTTTTGATTGAGTCTCATAGTTTAAGTTTGTAGTAAATTTAATCTTATAAGTCCACCGATTCAACCATCCTTTCTCAGTGTACTTGATCCTTACAAGTGGTATCAGAGTCAAGTGATCATTTTTTGAGCTTCACTGCCTTGAGTAAGGATGCCAAACGGGATGGAGAATCCGCACGTGTTTGATGGGAATGATTACTCATATTGGAAGGCTCGCATGCAAGCCTATCTAGAGTCGATCGATGGGAAAGCGTGGCAAGTAACCTAAAACGCTACAAATGAGAATAAGAGATTTGATCTTATGTTTATCAATTTCAATGCAAAGGCTAAGAATGCTATCTTTGGCTGCATCTCTAAAAATGTGTTTTCTAGGATCAATGCTTCTTGCATCGCTCATGAAATTTGGTCTCAATTGCAAAATATACATGAAGGCTCCGTCGAGGTCAAAGATGTTCTTAAAAATAAATATTATTCTATCACTATGTTGCCTCATGAAAAAACAAACAATGGTTACTCTCGTTTGCATGTAGTAGTAGAAGAAATCAATGCCTTGGGCCTCAAGAGCAAAATTGAAGATGTTGAGATCATGAGGAAGCTCCTAAGGTTGTTGCCGTCAAGCTACAATGCCATCGTTACGTGTCTCTTCCAAGCCAACTTGTCTTCTCTCACCGTGGACGTCATGCTTGGCAAGCTCATGGTATATGAGGGGTACATGTTGGGCACCTCCACCGACACCCAATTGCCCAAGAATCTTGCCCTTCATGTTGAAGAATCTCTCAATGGCAAGAACAAAAAGAAGAAGGTGGAGAAGGATGAGGAGGATGACAGCGACAATGAGGATCTTGTGCTCTTAATGAAGAAGCTATTTTGCAAGAGAAGACCTTCATCTTCAAAGCGGAACTCCGAATGCTTTAATTGTGGCAAGAAAGGTCATTTTGCTAAGTAGTGTCTCAAGCCCAAAAAGAAGAGCACAAAGGAAGCATCAAGTGAGAATGAAGACGAAGAACATAAGTCTAAAAAGAAATTCAAGAAGAAGTTCTTCCTCAAGGAGAAGAGCAAGAGCAACCAGAAGAGGAAGTCTCCGCACAAGACTTATATTGTTGGTGAGTGGCTCACCGATAATGATAATTCGGACTCCTTCTCTTCTAGTGAAGAAGAGCTTGCGAGTGTTGCTATGACGAGCTTCACCAATGAGCTACCACCACCTCTTTGCTTGATGGTCTGAAGTTGTGAGTGCTATGTGGATGAATATGCTGATCTTGAAGAAGAGGAGGACTATGATGATGAGGATGTTAGATCTAGCTACAATAATCTAGTCCTCTTTCTTGAGAAGGCCAACAAGATCATCATTAAGAAGAACAAAAAGATAGAGGTGGTGACCAAGGAGCACGAAGTAGCGGTATTCCAAGTTTGAGAGCTTGAGGGTGAGCTCAATGCTCTAAAGCACTGTCATCGTGTTCTATGTGAGTCTTATGAGTCTCTCAAGGAGAAGCATAAGGCATTGGTTCTCACCTATGAGGCTCTTGATCTTGACTCTCTTTTGAACTCTCCTAAGCATTTAATTGAAGCTTCTACTTCTTGCAATCTAACCCTCTCCGAGGAGAGTACTTCTCTTAAGCCATCTAGTTTGAAAGAATATATGAAGCTAAACGAGGAGAGAGAGGTCGTGATGGATGCTTTTGAGCGGCTTACTAGAAGAAAGAAAATTCAAAAGAATATCCTAAGCTGAAACCTTGTCAACAACCACAACCACAAGGGCTTAGGATCATATCCTTCTTCTATCAACATCATTGGCAACGAAGATGTGACACCCAATTGGATAGTCTCGCTCATGGCGGATGACTACTATTGTGAGAATTGTTGCCTTGATGGTCTTCGCTCCAAGTATTGTTCTAAGGTGAGAGAGCCTAAGATTATGCCTAATGCTAACATTTTTCATGAAGATGTGCACTACAAGCTCTTTAGGGACAAGAATGGAAAGGCGAAAGCAAAGCCGCTTGGACCGTCAAACGACAAGCGGACAGTCAAGAAGATATGGGTCCCCAAGTTGATTGTGGAACGAGAAAGGAAGCCTAAACTCTCTTGGGTTCTCGAGAAGAAGTGAGGGGACCAAGGTGGTGAACCGTGAAGCAAATTGAAGATTCTAGAAGTCCACCACATGTGATCAAGCTTAAACGCCGATCTACACTTCAAAGAGGTTTTCTCTCGTATTAGAGTAGATTTCTCTTATCTTGCATGGTAGTTAGGATTTCTTTATGGACTAGATATTTGCACTATCATGCATCATGTGTAAAAAAATAAAAGAAATGAACAAAAAATTAGTCAACATCTAACCATCTTGAGATATCCATAAGCATGGAGAAATAGCTTGAGAAGGTGAGAAGGTGGTTTGGCTATCTCAAAGCAAAGCGATGGGCTTATGGTGAACAAGCTTGAGATGGGCCAAACTTGACGTTGAATAGGTTTTTTTTTATACAATGTCCTTAAATTTGCTTGCATCCACATGACATGCTTTAAATTTCTTGCATTTAGTTAGCTTGTTGAGCATGCATTGCATATAGAAACCACGAAGGAGGCGTTATCCCCGGAGATAGTGACTACATTGCTCATATGGATTCACACACTCCTAGAAGGGATAACTAAAGCAATTGTGTGCTTCATGCCATTGAACCCTGTGTTTAACAGTCTCTAAGGCTTTCACTTACGCGGACCGTGAACATGGGTTCATACATTCCCTTTTTGGCGCCTTCTCGCTTGAGTTTTTTTGCTCGATCTTATTGCGAATTGCGAAAACTATAAACCCTTTGAGGGTTATCTATTTGCAAAGGAGTGTTTGAGAGTTCCCTTTCTAGACAAGTGTGGTGTTTATTTGGTTCTTTCGTGAGGACACTTGAATTCTAGAAAGAAATTCCATGGTTCTGCAATTTCATGAGGTCACCGGAGATTTCGACGCCTTAACCGGACAGTTCGGTGACTATATCTTTGTGATCAATCACTTTGCAGAATTGGATAGACACCGGACAATCTTGCGGTTTCCCCGGATAGTCGGTGACTCGAAGATGAAGTGAGTGCTTCCTTGGAATTGGAATTTTGCAGACACCGGACAGTCTGGTTGTTTGCAGTCACTGAACAATATCTTGGACCGAACAGTCCGGTGACCATTTGGTTTGGCGAAATCTCGGCCATCTGATCTTTTTGTTTTCAAATCCGGCCGTTGATTTAGTTTTAACTAAACCGCACGTGGGTTTCCACAGCCACTTCTTCACCCGTACGCCTTGCCGACCTCTGCCGCCAGCGCGCCGTGCCTGTCACCGCCATCGTCATCGTGCACTCGCCATCTTCGGCCGTCGCGCTGCCCTCACCGACCCTTGCCTCCACGTCGCTCCGAGCCTCGCGCTCGCCGCAGCTTTGCCCATGCCAGTGCACCAGTCTGCCCTAGCCACCAGCTCGCGCCGCTGTCGCATCACCATCGCGCCACCGCCGCTAAGCTCTGCCGCCCCTATACACATCATCATCGCCACCCTAGCTCGTGCTTGCTTCGCCGTGCTACTCTTAGCCATTGCCTTTCACATTCTGGCAAAACCCTCAGCAGGGTTTTTGGTTTAAAGGCAATCGAACGTGTTTTCGGTGTTCTCTTCGGTGGTATTCAGATCTTCTTCATCGGTGTATCATTTCTATCACTCCATTTCATCAGATAATGCCCTGCATGTTCATATGTTGATTAATTGCAAAAAATTGGTACAATTGATAAAAGTTCCATCTTTTATTGTCAATTGACATGATTAGTTGACAATTTTCGTACTTAGTGCCATATCAAGGTTATCTCTTGCATATTTTGATATGGCATTGAGTCCTCTTGTCGTTAGTGTTACAATTTGGATGCACTGTTATTATTTGAATTGTGGCATTAGTTCATCGATATCACCATTGATCTTATTTGCTTTATTTGATCAGTGATATGTCCTTATTGCATATCTAGAATGTCTATCTGTGTCACTTACCTGCATTACTTACAACCTTTATTTATTCCTATGTGGTGCAGTGACAGTTTTGCCAGTGGTTCAGGACAGCAAATAGTGATAGTTTCAGAGTTCTCAGCGGCGGTCCAGATTTCTCTTGGACGGGTTAAGAGCTAAGTTCTTAATCCTATCTTTTGTGGTTAGCAGGTTAGTTGAGATTCAGAGGCAGTTTTTTCTGTGACAGTTAACAGTATGGGCCGTCAGAGAGCGTCTGCAGAGGAGAAGGGAAAGGTCAAGGCCGTAGAGCCTGAGAAGAAGAAGAAGAAGAAGCAGAGGACAGGAGATCCCGAGTGGGACAGAGCACTAGCAGCAGCGGAGGTGGATGTACCTCCACACAGTGGAGTGGTGCTTTGAGGATAGCTGGTGCAGAGGACCAGGGGGAGCTGAGGAGTTGGATCCGAAAGAGAGTGGTGACCACCCCCTTGGTAGCTGAGGTGCAGTCACGGAGAGCTCCTCCCAGTAGGTAGTCGAGAACCGCGAAGGGAGAGGCAGCCCAACGAGCGTCACAGCCGAGGTTACAGAGGTGCCTCACTCGAGGACTGGGGTCTATAGTGTTTGCACCAGTAAAGCCGAGAGAGCTCGCCGGGCCATGGCCAAGATTGCTTAGGAGGAGGTAGACCTGTTGAAGGTCAAGGATCCGACCATGAAGGCCAAGAGGAGAGTTGAGTTCACAGTCTGAGTCCCTGCCGAGTGACACACAGATGCTAGTCAGTTCTGGACCGTACTACAGCGGAGGATCTATGAGGCCCTCAAGAGACAGCTTGCCACTAAGAGCAAGACCTCAGTGTTTTCTACTCACCGCAACTGTTCTTTTGAGGCACTGAGCAAGGAAGCTAGGACCGATATGGAGGAGCACATTTCCTATTTGCCTGGTCTGTCTGAGATGGTTACCCAGCCCCTGAGGTTTAGTGAGGAGGTTGTGCTACAGTTCTACGCCTAAATGTAGATCTCCCCTAACCGTTCTCAGCTTTGGTTCATTTACAAAGGGGAGCCACACCGGATTGATAGATCCGATGTCAATGCCGCTATGGAGTTTCTATCTTCTGAGACACGGATCCATGCACTGGCCTATCTGAATTTTCTGCCATCGTATCGACCTTTTGGAGAGATAGAGCTGAGTGACGAGAGATTGAGTATTGTGTACCCGCTGCTACATGGGGAGCATTACTTGAGGCACCCTCTGAGGCATACACATGAGGCTCGTGTATTGAAAGGGTTGTTGGGCAGGACGAAAGCCTCGAGGGCTGTCTACAGAAGCGGGTGATTATTCTACACCAGTGGCTGCTATGTTTTCTGTTGAGGCATGAGACTTTGATATGATAGATATGCTGCTAGCACAGATAGAGGATGTGATCTATGAGGGGATTGGAGCACGTTAGTTACCTTTTGCCTCATACATATGTCTGTTGCTGAGGAGAGCTGGAGTAATGACTAAGGCAGAGTGTGCTGAGTTGCCAGAGATCACTGCTGCTTTCAATCCAACCGAACCGCCCGACTCTAGGATACTTCGAGTATCTGCTTCACAGAGTACCCCTGTAGGAGAGGAGACCAAAGCCCCTAATGAGTTTGAGCTAGAGACTGAGGCTCCGGAGGGAGCACAGCCAGGGATTGGGAACACTGAGGCTCCAGATCAAGCCGAGACTCCTACCTCTCTTGCCAAACTTGACCCTGCATTCGCTGCCAGATTGGATGCTATTCAGGTAGACAAGGCTGAGCAGAGGAGGTTCAAGCAGGAGCAGGAGGAGAGGATTCGACGTGAGACGGCCGAGTTCGAGGAGAAGATTCGACTCGAGCGCCTCCAGATTGAGGAGAGGCTTCGGATGGATAGGGAGCTTGCAGATGAGAGGAGATGGCAGGACAGGGAGTTCCATGAACAGTCACAGTGCACTCGGCTGGAGATAGCAGTGGCCATATCTTACATGTCTACCGGATTTGGAGCGATTGCATTCTATCTCCAAGGGATCGGTATGCCACCATTGCCTATTTTTCTGATGACATGCTATCGGGTCCCCTGACGTCGAGCTACAGCCTACAGCTCCTCAGCCACAATACTCTTTTGTGCCAGTGTTTGCAGCACAGTTACAGTAGCAGCAGCTCAGTTTCAGCACTCTGCTCTCAGCTCCACTATCACCGTTCGTACCATTTGGAGCAACCAAAACAGCAGCGACTACCGGAGGAGTTAGTGTTCCAATCACATCTTCTCAGTTCTCTCCGCTTTTCCTGTACTCCATGTCGGCACTATTTGCTTTAGCTGAGCCGAGAGTGTCAGTACCGACATTGAAGACAGAGACAGTAGTTGGTAGTTCTCTGCTTGCTCGGAGAGTTCTTACCTTCGAGGCTACCGCTTTTGAGTCAGTTTTGACAGAGCCACCGCTAGAGGTTTCAAAGGTAAAGCCCACAGCCACCACAACCGAGCAGGCCAGTGTGTCTGATATAGCTATTCTAGTCGAGGCCGGATACTCTACAGAGGAGGCAGCTCAGGCCCTTGCCAGTGCAGATCAGCTAGCTTCAGTTGATGGCAAGAAGCCTTCTCCGACGTTGTCCTCCGGCTTGAATGCATTCGATGATACTGAGCAACCAAGAGATAAGCTAGCAGCAATAGCCAAGCCAGCATCAGAGGAGTAGCCACCAGCAGTCACTGCACCTGACTCTCCAGTCGTGCCTGCAAAGGATTAGATCCTTAGGTCTAGGGTGTTGGGAGTGTGCCGTGTGATTGTAGCACTTTTGAGAGGCCAGCTATCTAGGGGGAGGCCATGGATGGGTAGTTAGGGCTCTGAATTTTGTTTTGGGATTTCATTGGCTCTTCTGTGACATTTTGATGAGCTTGTGTTTTTTTCGATCTGTTAGCCCATTGAGATTCACTTGGTTTCTTGACAAACCCCTGTGATTCGTTGTGTATGATTCCTTGAGTTGTGATTGTCTTGCAAGTTCTCTAGTGCGTTGCGCTTGCTATTATATCTATCGTGCACTAACCTCTGTCTACCCAGTGTCTCTCTTCTCTATTTGCATCCTCGATGCCATATTTTTATATGATTAGATGACAAAGGGGGAGCGTCTTCACAATAGGAGAAAGATCGTTTTCAAAGGAAGACAAAGGAGGAGAACTCATTCAAATTTGTAGGGGGAGTCATCAAGGTAAGGGGTAAGTTTTTCTTCGAGATGTGCTTCTTTCTTTATCTCATATCATCTCGCTTGAAATTTGGTTGTGAGTACTATAGTTGTCAGCAATCACCAAAAAGAAGGAGATTATAAGCTTTATGACCAACTAAAAGGTATGAATTGATTTTGATGATTGAATGAAAACCATAGGTAATAATTGTGATTGTAGGTTTCACCTCACAAATCTCTACAACATGGTGGGTTTCTTCGATGGATGACAAAAGACGATCCCACAAAGAGGAGTTCTGGGTGTTGAAGGACCAAGGCTAAGGACTAGCTAGAGCATCTACATGAACATCGAACAATCTGATGAGGTCAAGTCATTCATCTTTTTTTATACAAGTGTTAGAGGGTGTGAATGCTCCTTAGTTACTTCAAAAAGCACTAAAGATGATAAAGAAAGCGAAGTCAAAGACAGAGGCTCAAGTTCAGCTAAAGATGCAGTTACCGGACAGTCTGATGAGGTCACCGGACAGTCCGATGAGCCCTGGAGGAGATAGTTCAGAGAGAGGTGCTATCTGGAGTCGAGGATGGAGTAGTCATCAGACAGTCCGGTGGTGCCATGACAGGACAGTCTGGTGAGCCAGAAGCTGAAGTCCAGAAGAGGTGTCTCCGGAACTCCAAAAGAGAAGGTCACCAGACAGTTCGGTATCACATGGAATGGATTCCAGAGAGGGCGCTTTCCAGGTTTGCGAGAAGAAAGTCACCGGACAGTCTGGTGGGAGTAGTCATCGGATAGTTCGGTGATTGGAAAAAGCAGTCAGCTTATGACATCATGTTTCAACTATTGTTTCTGGGCTTGATTCCTATTTAAACCGTGGAACGAGATGTTTTGCCGTGTTCCTGAGTTTTGAATGACTGGAGGAAACTTGTGAGAGGTCAAAGGACACCATCAAGAGAGCACAAGACAAGATTGGAGATCTTTGGTTCTAGTAGGATTGTGATAGAGAGCATTCATTCACTTTTAAAGCTTGTAGAGCTTGAGAGGAGTGATCTTTGCCTATTACTGTTGGTCTTGACAGCCTAGACCGGCTAGGAGTCGGTGTTCGAGCTTTCGAGGAGATTGTGAAACATGACGCCAACTTTGTGCGTGGTTTCGGGTCCCCTGCTCGAAAGAGACACCAAGAGTGAGCGTCCGAGCTTTGGAGGCTTGCTCTAGCGCTTGGGTATTGTGTGCAACAGCCGGGGCGCGTCGGTGTCTTCACTCCGGGAGTGAATCATACTCTTGTGAGCATCATTTTGAGAATGACGAGAGGAACCAAGACTTCGACGGGAGTGGTTCCACGAGGATTAGAGGAAGGAGCCTACTTTCTGAGACTAAAAAAAATCGTTGAGCATTCTCTTGACTCTTTTTCTTTACTTTCTGCATTTCATATCATTGAGTAGAGTTGCTAGGTTGCTTTATAATTACTCTTGATGGCTTTGCTTACTTGTTATCTTTACTTTCCACTAGCATTGTTAGGGGTCTTGGTCTACTAGAATTACATAGGATTACTCTTGTTTTGATTGAATCTCATAGTTTAAGTTTGTAGCAAATTTAGTCCTATAAGTCCATCGATTCAACTCCTCTTTTCGGTGTCCTTGATCCTACAAGATCCCATCCTACCATCTGTTAAATCCGAGGTGCAACATGAGTTGCGACTGGAGAAGAAGTTCCAAGAGTTCCTTTCACGCCTCAAGAACGATCGACAGGACAATGTCGTGCGAACTAATGATCCATCTACTATAAGGTAAATTCTAGTCTTGAATCGGCTATTTGAAAAGCCCACTAATATTATGGATCTTACTATTGATTCTTACGACAAGAGGTCAATTAATGATACTGTTGGCCAAGTGGAAAAACCTCTAATTCGACTATCACAAGCCGAATCCAATATAAGTGTAGAAGATTTACCTACTACAACACTCGGGGTGGGGGGGGGGGCAACTAGCACAGATCAGTCCAATCGGTTTACAACCAATCATACCGGTTTTTATAAGATTCTAAAGAATAAGAAAAAAAATCAAAGATGTTGAAACCCAAAAAACCTGAGGTTGGTGTCTAAAAATTTAATGAAGCTACATGTCAAAACAATCATCAGATTAGGAAGCCATAATTTGAAGAACTTTATGCTAAATAAAAAAAAAGAGAAGGATACCAAAGGTGCTGGTCGATGTAAAAGCTACGCGCAAAAGGGTCCAATCCCAACATCATATAGAGATCATCGGAATCGGCAATGGAACAAATCTCATACATCAATGCCATAAATCTCATACATCAATGTCGGTTCCATCTTATGAGCCAACTATATATCAACTGTGGGGATCCTACAATAACAAACCCTAATCTTATTTTCTATGGTATTTGTAGATGTCACCTCCTCCAATATACTCTTATCGAGATTCAGTCCCTTATGGAGACCAGCAAGGAATAGATCACCACATATACAAAGCGTCCATTTTGATCAAAAGAATCAATCTTTAGATAAAACTAAACAACAGGTGATTAGACAAATTTATCATGCCAAGAAGGATTGGAATTTAGAGAAAACAACGTATACGATAATTGAGGAAAAGTCAATTATCAATATATCGGCTAGTATAAATAATAAACTTTGCTCCGAGCATGATTTAGAAAAGAAGGCTGAACAAAAATCATATTCAGTTGGGGGCAAGATATTAAGAAAAACAAGAAGGTGAAAAGCAAGCTGACCTTCGATGTGCTTCTATCCAAATACAATAGGGAAGCTGAACAAAAGCAAAGCAATAAAATCAGCGAGCAAAAAAAGAGCCAATGGAGGAGATCTTCATCACCAATAGAAAATGTACCTCAACCCCATTGGCAAAAATCTCATTGGTCTTCATCATATATTCCACTAATGCGTATCATGGACTGCATATCTGAAAATGTTTAACTACAATCCATGGTTTTGCCGTGCTCTTTGGTTCCCATGCTACTATAATCAATATACTAATTGGTCATTACGAAAGGACAATATCTATGATCGGTCGCTAAAGTTTTATCAAGATTGCTGTTATTGATTGAACTTCAATATTCAGAGAGCCGAAATATTTAGTTGATATGATCTAACATATTGCTACAATTGACAGAATATTATTTTTGCTACTTCACTAACTTTTATTAGATATATCGGTTCCAAATAACCAATATCTTGTTTATAATCATACTTGAGCAATTTTTGTAACTAGAATATTTTTTGGCATGCTAGCTTTGCCAAAAAATAGGAGGGCACATGTTGAAACCCAAAATTTGTATCCTGGGAAAACTAGAAGTTCCGGTTTCACAATCCAAAAGTTCCAGTTTGGCAGACCGAATATGACAGAAAATATCTATGTTCTATCCAATAATGGTTATTTTGCAAGAACTATTTTTCAACATTCTTTAATGACGTGGGTGATATTTTTTTAAGAGTTTGGCTAAATTCTACCAAAGAATGAAAGAAGCGCTTGAAAAGATCTGAAGATGAAGACAAATTTATGATCTGAAGGTTCCAAGACATTGTTCTCGCCGAGATAATCAAAACGGATACATGGATCACCTAAATCAGATACAGGACAAGTAAAAGATGTCCTTAGCAAAAATGGCTAAGTCATCACCGGAGACTCTGGCAAAGTGCCGGAGACTCCGGCGACACCCTTTGTCGAGCTGAATTTTGCACCACTGGAGTGTCCGATAAGTGACCGAAGTCACCGGTGACACCCCTTCTGGAGCCGATATTTTAGCCTATCGGAGTGTCCAACCCTCTGCCGGAGTATCTGGGTACTAGAGCCTCCACCCTGTTACCGAAGTGTCGGGGAATGTCGATTTTTGATAGTTTTGAACGCAAATCAGATCTGATTCGGTTTTGGTTTCTTGAATTTTTTCCTCCACGGGATAAGACCATCTCACCTCTATATAAAGAGGCACAACACCGATTAAGAAACCCCCCTCCAATTATCAAACAATATGTCTTTACTTTTATCCCTTTTACCCTATCTCTTTTCGAAACCCTAATTTCTATTCTTCCTTCATCCCGGCGGCGAATGAAGGCGATCTAGCTTGCTTGCTAAGCCTAGATCAACCCTAGGAAGTTTTTGCTCCAACGGGGTCCTTCTCGAGCTCGAATTTCCAGCTGTTGTGAACCGCAAATAATGATTTTCGCTGTTTCGATTCGTTGCACACAGACATGCTCCCTTGTTTTGACCTTTTAGTGTCAACACATACGTTAGTTTTTCTCTTGCAAGCCACGTTAATGAGATGGCCTTCTTTTAGTTTATGTTGCTCTGTTGTCAATATCTAACTATTTGACATGATTGATATGTGTGAGCATTGTTACTAGCAGTGTTTAGCTACAGCTTGTGGTAGCAACTTACTATCCGAGCATACCACAAAACCAAGCTGGACCGGTTTCACTTTTCACGAAAACCAATATAATTCTATCAATTTTGTTAACCATGCATCATATTGCATTGTTGTTCCCCGAGCTAAGGCTGGGTGTAAGGACCAAAAATCTCGAGAAAGGTGTTGAATCGATTCTATAACTAAAAATGCTTCTCCTGTAGGACTACTTCGAAACTTAGGCGGACAACATTCTCGCATACTAGTTAGGATGATCAACAAGCTAATATCACTTGCACGATAGCCACAAAGAGGTATAAAAGACAACCTATCACTTCTACTTGCAAAGTAAGTAAATGTGGAAGATAAACAGGTAGAGAGATAGAGAATGATCAATGATTTTTTTCGAGGTCTCAGAAAGATGTTGTCTTCCCCTAATCCTCCGTTGGAGACTTTGTCACTCGCACCATTCTTGGAATGATGCTCTTTATGGCATGCCTTACTCCCGTAGTGGAGACACCGGTGGTCCTGGCTGTCCCGGAGAACGCTCAATCACAAGAGGAAGCCTAAATGGCTTGGGCGCTTTCTCTTGGTGTCACTTTCAAGCGGAGGATACAAAACCATTCACAAACTTGATGATGACTTCTACAATCTTCTCGAAAGCTCAATTACAGACACCGAACCGGCCTAGGCTGACATAAATCAAGAGTAACAAGTCAAATCACTCCTCTCAAGTCTCATAAGCTCTAGAAATGGATGAATGTTCTAGTTACTCTCTTCCACCACTCAAGATCTTCTAATTCTTGCAATGTGCTATCTTCTTGGTGTCCCTTGACCTTTCAGAAGTTTTCTCTAGTTGTTAAGATGTCAGACACACTTCTCAACGCCCTACTCCATGGTTTAAATAGGCTACCAACTAAGAAATAACCGTTGATGAGTGATGTTATAAAGGTGTTTGCTTTTTTCAGTCACCGGATTGCTCGGTGACTCTTCATACCGGATTGTTCGTTGTACTGGACTGCCTGGTGACTCTTTTGTCATGCCAGATAGTGGAAACTCCTCTCATGTATTCATTCCTTATATCATCGAACTTTCTAATGCGTACTTTCACCGGACTTCATCTTCATAGACACTAGACTGTACGATCTCTGATCTCACTAGACTATCCGGTGATTCCTCTTCTGGTTCCAAAAAAATATCCCTTATGGTCTTGCATCTTGTGGCTCACTGGATTGTTTGGTGACCACACCGATGTCCAGTGATTGTTCTGTAGTTGAAACTTAGAATTTTCAATTCCTTCTTAGTTCAAGCTTCGTCTAAACTGCTTCCTCTGCCACTCAAGTGCCTTCTGAGTAGTACCAGCTTTCCTATGGATACAAGGCCTAATACAACTAAGTCATCCTTGGCTCTCTAGCTCATCCGTAACCTTGATACACCTTCATCCGAAACTCCTCTTTTATGGATCATCCATGCTGACAATTGAGGAAACCCACCTTGTTGATGTAGAGATAATGGGGTAGAACCTACAAGCACGCGGGTTACATATGGTTTATATTCAATCACTAAAACAATTCATACCTTTTAAGAGTTTATAATAGTGCGGGTTACATATGGTTTATATTCAATCACCAAAACAATTCATACCTTTTAAGAGTTTATAATAGTACACTGGACATGAACCTTACAGCATGCGTTAATAGTAGTATAAGGGAGTGTTAATAATTCCTTGTGTGGGAATTTAACTTTTATACCTCTACAACTGAAGAGTCACCTTTCATCTCTATTTATTGGTGAAAGGATGTGTAACGCCAAATCTTTTTTAAATTTTCAATATTAAAATTTCAAATTTCTTTAATTGCATTTCACAGTTTAGTATACAATAAAATTCTTTTTCTAAATAAAATGCTAGGTTGCATCTCATGTCATTGCATTGCATTTAATTAGCATTCCAACAATTATTGCATTAAAAATGTCTTTAATAAAGCTAACAAAAACTTAAAGAAAACAAGAAAATAAATTAAAGAAATAAAAAGGAAACCCCCAAAAACCCCCTGGGCCTTTTTCCCTTTCTCCTCCCCCTCACCCCGCGCAGCCCAAATCTCCAGCCGGCCCAGCGCGCCCTCCCCTGCAGCCCACTCGGCCCAACCACCCTCCTCACCTCCTCTCACTGCCAAGCGGACCCCACCTGTCAGCATCATCTCCTATCTCCAACCCCACGCAGCCTCCGCCCAACAGCCTGCGCCTCACTTCGCGTGCCGCCCCAACCGCCCCTATTTCCGTAGGACTTGACCCTTAAGCTGCGCCCACAACTCCCCCCTGACTCGGCCGCCACTTCCCCCTTCAAAAACCACCCCGCCGGCCGTCTCCCTTTCCCCAAAACCAGAGCTACTCGCCCCACCATCGCGCTGCGCCAGGAGAACGCCCCAGCTTCGTTCGACCCCGTGCCGACATCGCCCAAGCCGCACCACCCCTGACCGGCCTATTCCTGTCGAGCGCCGCGGCCCGGAGTCACCCCACGACGCCGCTGAAGTTCTCCCGAAGGACCTCACCGTCGCACCACCGTCTCCGGCCACCCCCGACCATCGGTGACCCCGCGGTGAGAACCCCCTCATCCTCCTTGTCGTTTTAAGCCTGAGCCCATCAAGTTCGGTCCCCTGGCGAGCCCGGGCGAGCTCGTCGGAGCGGCCGGCCATGGCACCGCCGGCCAGCCAGTTGCAGCCAACCGCCCAGGCGCGAGGCCAACCCCGATCGTCCGATCTAGAATGGATGGCCTAGATCCAACCGCGCCCCCCCCCCCACCCATTTAGATTTGTTAAATCCTAGCCATTAGATTAAGATCTGAGAGCCCAGATCAGGATCAGGCCACCTCGACCACTTAGTTAGATCCCATTTTGAAATCAAGGGTCTTGATTTATTCTAGGTTTTCCATATAAAAATAAATCAAACGCATTACTGCATCAGCATGATATCATGCTGACGTCAGCAGACCCGATTATTTAAGATCAATTAGAAAATTAGGTTAATTAAATTTGGATTAAGCTATTAATTAATATATATATAATAATAAAATAATTAATAATTTTATTAATTTGGAAAATAATTATAATAATTATTTAATAACTAATTTAATAATAATAATTAAATATAATTATCTAATAATTAATTTCATAATAATTACTTATGTCAATTTTACAAAAAAGCCCCTATACTTTAATTTAATTACAAAACAGTCCATGTCTTATGATAAATTTACATTTTAGGCCCTAAACTTTTTTGTGATTACTTTTTAGTCCTTAATTAATTATGTAAATTACAGATAGGTCCTCAGAACTTAATTATTAATTATAGATCAGCCCCTGAACATTATACATGCTATAACTTTTAAATCGTAACTCTAATTTCAGTGAATTTTATACCAAAACGATCATATCGAAATAACCTATGCGTTCATGGCATAATCATATTGATCTTGATCTGTTTTGTTGCATTTGATTGATTGTTTATGCTTCCGTGTGTTAGGCGACATCGTCCCGGACCCGGAGTTCGAGGACTTCCAGCAGCAAGACTCCGAAGCCGTCGAGTACTGTACCTAGAAGCACCAAGATAAGCGTCCATGACCATCTTATGCCTAATTTACAAAATCCCTATCTTGTAGATTGCATGTTTGTGTCAAATTAATTGCGCAGCTATTGTTAGGATTAACTAGTCTTTCCTTATTATGCTCTGTCGCACTAGTTTACCTTTTGTTGGGTAGATTACATGCTTAGCTTGTTGTTGTCGGGATGGGTGATATTAACTATTAACTATCATACTTGCTTCACGAGGATTAATGGGTTAATTGATAGCAACATGAAGATTAGTGATTTGGGTGATATGATTTGTGTAGGGCTGTGTGTAGGGTTACCTACATTGTCCCTTGGTTTCTTATCATCCCAAATCTAAGGACTGGTTGAGCGACAGCCCCATGTGCGACCGTACAACCACGAGCCAAGTATGGGTGCGGCCAAACGTGGTAAGTAGTGAAGACTAGTTCTGTGCATGCCAACCGGTGGAGCGGGGAAAGCGGGATACGTCTGGATCCGCCTGGAGAGAGATGTGTGGGGAAGGGAGGGTAACTCCCGGAAACTATCTGGCACAAGAGGGGGCCTTTTTCAGGTTACGGTTAGTGCCTGATAGGTGAAACCTAGTGGGGACGTACAAGCTAGAGAAAGCTATGAAAAAGCCTTGAAGTGATCTCTTGGCCTTCACACCAAAGAAAGTGTGCCAATGCTGGGCCAGCACGGGCGAAATAGAGATTCTTAAGTCCACCTAGAAACAGGGGATAAAATCACTTCTCGTGAGAAATGTGTATAACCTCTGCAGAGTTAAAACTGTCATGACAGCAGTGCTCACGATCACGAGCATTGCATGGACCCTCACATGATTAGTGGGATTCGGTAGTCAGTGGATCACACTGGGAGACTATGATTGGTTCTTATGTTGGTGCGACAGCCGGGTAGGCTATGGGTATATTGGTCTATAAGTGCGATGTCTATCACTTAGTAAATAGGTGTTTAATAGTAAGTGTGTATCTATTTTGTGCTTTTATGCAAAAGAACCCTATATTGACTTTCCCTTGTTTTATTGCTACATGTTATCTTTTTTCACACTTGCTGAGTACATCCCATACTCAACCTTGCCTTTATATATGTTGCTCAGTAGAAGGAGAATTCTGGGACATTGAAGACCCAGGATTCGAAGGTTAGGTGAGCTACCTCTTCGGTCAACTACCTGTGGAAGCCCAAGTCTTTTTAGTTGTTTTTTGCTGCTTTGGTTTGTATTAATTTCTAAGACTCTTAGGGCCTATTTGTTTGGGCTTTTGCTTTTCTACTTTTAGAAAAGTTGACTGGTGGCTAATTGAAAACGCAAGTTGATGAAATTTGAATGTTGACTTTTGCAATATAATTTTAGCTTCTCACACACCTAAAGCCAGAAAAGCAGCCCATAATGTGCTTTTTAGTTTTTAGTTCATTTTATCAGAAGCTTGCTTTTTAGCTTTTCAAAAGCAAGCTTTTCAGAACCTCGTTTGTTTCAGCTTCTAACTTTTTAGCTTTTGCAGCTAGAAAAGCCAGCTGAAAAGCTCAAACAAACAGGGCCTTAGTCATCATTGTAATTGGTTAATTTCAGTGTTTTTGAGACATTGTTCAGTTATCAATAATGAAGTCGTTTTATGTGTGAAACTTGATTCCTGGGCATACATAAAGGATCACTTGGTTTTTACCTAAAAATCGGGTGTGACAGAAGTGGTATCGGAGCCGTGTTGATCGTAGGATGCGAGCCTAGATTAAGATAGACGTCTAGGATCTTAATTACAAAACTGTGTCAAAAGTGTGCAAAATTTCATTTTTTCCGCATCTTAATTCTATTTAAGTTTTCTAATTTATGCTGTTCTAAAATTGTAGATGGCAAGAACGAAGATCACTCTGCGAAAGCAGACTGGACCGAGAGGAGTGCCACGAGGACGGCTCGCAAGAAGGTTTGCCAGGAGATCAACCCCATCCATACTACAAGACCAACCTATACAACAAGACCAACCGGGGTATGAAAGCAGGGTAATCAGTGACTCGAAGGAAGAAACCTATGAGAGGGATATCCACACCGTACATGAAGAGGTTGTACAAGAAGCACATCAAGGGCAGGCAGCACCCTAAGAGCCAGTGGAAACCAAAAGAGTCGGAGCCAGAGGAGGAACCAATGGAACTAGAAGAATCTGAGCCAGAGAAGGAACCACAAGAGGAAGAACGCAGCAGGTCTCTGTCACCCAGAGCGGAAGAAGACGTGGAAGATGGAAGGCCATGGCACTGCACGCCCTGGAGGTTTCATTCCGATGGAGAGAATGGAGGAGTTGCCACAGAGCAACTAAGAGAACTGCTAGATGCGATTGGCCTAGATTCCGCACTCCTGTTCACTCACCAGATCATCTTGAAGCAAGCAAGGGATGAGTGGACGGTGGAAGTAACGACATATGACGACAACCAAGAGTATCACAGTACCCCAGTTCCTAGGGCTAGTGAAGCCGAAGTGGTTGCTGATGGTGCATGGGCCGCAATTACAAGCCTAAGCCAAAAATGCATGGACAAGCTACAGAACTCAGAGTTTCGCTATTTTTCCTGCTGGGAATCAGGCACAAGGAGGTATCCAGGGCTAGTGAAGGATGACTCAAATCCCGAACCAGGTTGGGAGAGGAGTGACAAAGTGATGCTGGACTTACGCAAACGCTATCGCATCGTTCAGGATGAGAATGCGTTTCTCTGTGCAAGGCTCGATGAAGCAGAAGGTGAGCAAGGAGGACGCTGGACCAATTCTTCTTCGTCACCTAGTCCTGCTCAACCATTCACTCTCTCCAGGTTTCTACCCTTGGGTTCACCGCCATCGCAGTGCTCAGACAAGAGAAGCTCAGGGTAGGATGCCTTTTATCTTAAGACGTAATAGGAACTCCAGTGTTAAGAGTCGATTAGAGTCGCTTAGTTCCTTAGCGGTGTGTAGTGTTAGGTTTTGGTTTGCTTGTGTGCTAGTTCGTGTGTGATGTGAGCTATGAAATACTTCGACACCTTGTCTATAGCCTAAATCCTTGTTTACCTTATCACTTTGATGCATATAGTTGTGATTCTTTATTCTTTCCTTCTCTTTATCAATGCTAAATATTAGTCTCAACTCTCTTCTCCACTACATCAGATGGTTTACACCAGGCGCACTACAACTGGCCATGTAAATTCCTCCAACCAGAACCAGAACGACCAGAACCAGAACAACCAAAACAACCAGAACAATAATCAGAATAACCAGAACCCCCAGAACAACAAGGGCAACAACAACAACAACAATGACAACTTCGTCAATGCCAATGGATTTGTTGGACCCTTCACACAGATCATGGCTATGCAGAGATAATTGATGCAGAACATGATGCAAACTCTCACTCAGATGCAGCAGAATTAAGGTGAAGCACCACAAGATTAGGGCCAATACAAACTGGGTGAGTTCCTGAAGACTAGGCCACCTACATTCTCCCAAGCTAAGGACCCTTTGGAGGCTGATGATCGGCTCAAGTCAATCAAGAAGAAGCTAGTCATAGCGCAGTGCAACGACCGTGAGAAAGTTCTCTACTCAGCACATCAGTTGGCTGGAGCTGTCGCAGATTGGTGGGAAGCATATTGCAGTGCTCATGCTAATGCTGCAGGAATCACCTGGGACGAATTCAAAACCAACTTCCTCTCTCACTATGTTCCAACTGGGACCGTCAGACTGAAGAAGGAGTTCCAGAACTTGAAGCAGGGTGGTATGTCGGTGAACGAATACCTCCACAAGTTCACTCACCTCTCAAGGTATGTCCAGAGGAGGTGTTAACACTGATGAGAAGAAGCAAGAGCTATTTCTGGATGGACTGAACTATGATCTACAGTACCAGCTAATGAGTAATGACTATATGAACTTCCAAAAGTGGGCTGAGATTGATCGGGAAGGCAAGAGGAAAATGGCATTCAATGGGTAGTCATACAACCCCAATGTTTGTCCTCGCATGATGCCACCATAGGGACCGATGTACGTCTTTCGTATGCTGGGAAGCCAACAATGCAAGCACCACGCCCGAACTTCCAGATGGAGAGGCCAAGCTTCCAAGCGACAGGTCCCAGTGCACCCCAAATGCATCGTGTTGGGAATCAACCAGTACCACGCACTACAGCACCAGCTCAGTAGAACACCAACAAGCCAGTCAGTGGAGCTAATGCAGTCAGTGGAGCTCGAGGAGCATGCTTCAAGTATGGTGTGCCAGGGCACTATGCTAACAACTGTCCGAACAAAGCTGCTGCACCACCTATGGGATCAGCTCAGAAACCTCATCAGGGAGGTAACCAAGGCCAATCCAACTACATCTATAGCAAGGTCAACTATGTGACCAGTGAAGAAGCTCAGCAAACTACAGAAGTTATGATGTGTACGTTCTTTGCAAACTCCAACCCAGCTACTGTTTTATTTGATTCTGGAGCATTGCATTCATTCATAGCATCAAGTTTTGTTGCAAAGTTTGGAATTCCTATAATCATCAAGACTCGTGCTATGCTAGTTAGTTCTCCTAGAGGAAAAATGAGAACTAGGCACTTATGCCCAGCCGTAAGTTTGAAAATAAGGGGGTAGTTTTTTGGAATCAAAGGGGATAGATATCAACCTTAGAATGGGCTGGTTAAAGAAGTATGATGGAGTAATTCAGTATGCAAGAAGAGCAGTACAGTTGACCAGTGAAGAAGGATTGAAAGTTGAGTTTGTGGCAGCCAGTACAGCAGTACCAACATGTGTGCTCAACAACATGGAGGGAAACCCATTGAAGAAATCTGAGTTGTCTGTGACTATTCAGATGTGTTTCTGAAAGACTTGCCAGGTATGCCACCTGACCGTGACATTGAATTTCTCATTGATCTAGTACTTGGAACAGCATCTATATCTAAGAGGCCATATAGGATGCCCGTTAATGAACTAGTAAACTTAAGAAGCAAATCACAGAGCTTCAAGAAAAGGATTTCATTCGTCCTAGCTCATCACCATAGAGAGCACCAGTATTCTTCGTGGAGAAGAAGGATGGAACTCAAAGGATGTATGTAGATTATAGATCCCTGAACGAGGTTATCATCAAGAACAAGTATCCTTTACCCAGGATTGAGGATTTGTTCGATCAGATGAAAGGAGCATCAGTATTCTCTAAGATTGATTTGAGGTTACGCTATCATCAACTGAAGATCAGAGAGTTAGATATACCAAAGACTGCTTTTTGAACCAAATATGGGTTATATGAATATGCGGTCATCTCTTTTGGATTGACCAACGCCCCTGCTTACTTCATGTATGATGAACAAGGTGTTTATGGAGTACTTGGACAAGTTTGTGGTTGTTTCATTGATGATATCCTTGTATTCTCTAAGAATGAAGTAGAACATGAGCAATATCTAAAGCTAGTTCTTGAGAAGCTAAGAGGAAACAAACTGTATGCAAAGTTTAGCAAGTGCGAGTTTTGGTTGGATCGAGTCTCTTTCCTATGGCATATAATATCCGCAGGAGGAGTAGCAGTTGACCTAAGCAAGCCTAAAGAGGTAGTGAATTGGATGCCACCGAAGAATGTGTCAGAGATTCGCAGTTTCCTTAGATTGGCAGGATACTATCACCGGTTCATAAAGGATTTCTCAAAGATAGCCAAACCAATGACATGATTGCTAGAGAAAAGAACGAAGTTCAAATGGTCAAGTGAGCGCCAAGACAGTTTTGAGGAACTTAAGAAGAGATTGACCATAGCCCCAGTGTCGATTCTTCCAGACATTACTAAGAAGTTTGATATCTACTGTGATGTCTCTCGTCAAGGTCTAGGATGTGTATTGATGCAAGAAGGTCAAGTGGTATGCTATGCTTCGCGCCAGTTAAGAAAGCATGAGTTGAATTATCCTACTCACGATTTGAAGTTAGCTACAGTTGTTCATGCTTTGAAAATATGGAGGCACTATCTCATTGGGCATAGATGTGAAATATACATGGATCATAAAAGTCTAAAATATATATTCACACAGATAGATTTGAACTTGAGCCAGTGTCGATGGTTAGAGTTGATCAGGGATTATAGTGTTGGAATCAACTATCATCTTGGAAAGGCCAATATGATTGCAGATGCATTGAGTCGAAAGCGACACTGTAATATGGTAGTAGCCAGAGAGGTGCCACAAGAATTAAATAAGGAATTTGAGAAGCTCAATCTTGGGATGGTCAATGCTGCGGAAGTAGTTACCATGGAAGTTGAATCAACTTTAGGGGAGGAAATTCGTAAAGGTTAACTAGAAGATGAAAAGATCAACAAGATCAAGCAACTCATTCGAGATAATAAGATGAGTGATTTCATTTTGGATGACAGGGTTACTTTATGATTGGGCAAGAGGATTTGTGTTCCAAATCAAAAGCCAATTCGTGATCTAATTCTGAGAGAGGCTCATGATTCAGCATATTCTATACATATGGGGTACTAAGATGTACCAAGATCTTGAAACTCGATATTGGTGGTATGGTACGAAAAGAGATGTTGCAGAATATGTGGCACTATGTGATACTTATTAGAGGGTAAAGGCAGAACATCAAAAGCCTGTCGGACTATTGCAGCCACTAAAAATTCTAGAATGAAAGTGGGAAGAAATCGAAATAGATTTTATTCTCGGGTTGCCTCGCACTCAAGCCGGGTATGATTCTATATGAGTCATTGTGGATCGATTGACTAAAGTAGCTCACTTCATTCTAGTTAAGACAACCTACACTGGGGTAAAGTTAGCAGAGTTGTATATAGCAAAGATTGTTTGCTTGCATGGAGTGCCAAAGAAGATAGTATCCGATCGAGGTACCTAGTTCACCTCGAAGTTTTGAGAGAAACTGCATGAGTCCATGGATATTAAGTTAAATTTTAGCTCAGCCTATCATACACAGACAAATGGACAGACTGAAAGGATCAATCAGATATTGAAGGATGTGCTATGTGCCTATGCTTTAAAGTATGGCAAGAATTGGGATAAGAGTCTTCTATATGCAGAGTTCTCATACAACAATAGTTATCAAGCCAGTCTACCAATGTCACCGTTTGAAGCACTCTATGGATGGCAGTGTAGAACACCATTATTCTGGAATGAGACTGGAAAAAGTCAAGTATTTGGACCACAGATACTAAAAGAAGCGGAAAAACAAGTGCAACTCATCCGTGAGAAAATGAAAGTTGCTCAATCAAGACAGAAGAGTTATGCGGATAATAGGAGAGATCTAACTTTTGAGGTTGGAGACTTTGTGTATCTCAAGGTTTCCCCAATAAGAGGCTTTCATAGATTCAAGGTTAAAGGAAAGTTAGCACGAAGGTGCATTAGACCATTTAAAGTTTTGGATAGGAAAGGAGAAGTTGCATATCAATTAGAATTATCACCGCAATTGTCAGATGTGCATAACAAGTTTCATATGTCACAACTAAAGAAGTTCCTACGAGTTTTGAAAGAGCAGCTTCCGATCGAGGAATTGGATCTAGGTGGTGATTTGTCATGTTCGGAACAACCTATCAAAATATTGGACACTGTTGAGCGAGTGAGTCGAAGTAAAATCATAAAGATGTGCAAAGTACAGTGGAGTCACAATTCTGAGGATGAAGCTACTTGGGAGTATGAAGATGAGCTCAGAGCAGAATATCCAGATATCTTTCCAAGTCCTTCCGAATCTCGAGGGTGAGATTCACTTTAAGGGGGGAGGTTTGTAACGCCCAAAAAAATTAAACACTTTCAATATTAAAATTTCAAATTTCTTTAATTACATTTCACAAGTTAGTATAGAAGAAATTTTTTTTTTCTAAATAAAATGCTAGGTTGAATCTCATGTCATTGCATTGCATTTAATTAGCATTCCAATAATTATTGCATTAAAAATTTATTTAATAAAGCTAACAAAGACTTAAAGAAAACAAGAAAATAAATTAAAGAAATAAAAAGGAAACCCCAAAAACCCATGGGCCTTTTTCCCTTTCTCCTTCTCTCCCTCACCCCGCGTAGCCCAAATCTCCAACCGCCCAGTACGCCCTCCCCTGCAGCCCACTCGGCCCAGCCACCCTCCTCACCTCCTCTCACTGCCAGGCGAACCCCACCTGTCAGCATCATCTCCTATCTCCACCGCACGCCGCCTCCGTCCAACCGCCTGCGCCTCACCGAGCGTGCCACCCCAACCGCCCCTATTTCCATGGGACTTGACCACTAAGCCGCGCCCACAACTCCCCCACCCCCTACTCGGCCGCCACTTCCCCCTTCAAAAAACCACCCTCATCAGCCCTCTCTCTTTCCCCAAAACCCGAGCCAGTTGCCCCACCGTCGCGCCGCGCCAGGAGACCGCCCCGACCTCGTCCGAAATCGTGCCGGTGTTGCCCGAGCAGCACCGCCCCCGCGCAGCCTCTTCCCGTCGAGTGCCGCCGCCCGGAGCCACCCCACGACGCTGCCGAAGTTCTCCTGAAGGACCTCACTGTCGCACCCTCGTCTCCGGCCACCCTGACCATCGACGACCCCGCGGTGAGAACCCCCTCGTCGTCATCGTCGTTTTAAGCCCAAGCCCGTCAAGTTCGGTGCCCCGGCAAACCCATTTTAGAGTTAGATCCGCCCGTTTTGAAATCAAGGGCCCTGATTTATCCTAGGTTATTCATATAAAAATAAATCAAATGTATTACTGCGTCAGCATGATGTCAGGCTGACGTCAGTAGACTCGATTATTTAAAATCGATTAGAAAATTAGGTTAATTAAATTCGGATTAACCTGTTACTTTATAAATGTAATAATAAAATAATTAATAATATTATTAATCTAAAAAATAATTATAATAATTATTTAATAATTAATTATGTCAATTATACAAAAAAGCCCCTGTACTTTTATTTAATTACAAAACAGTCCTTGTCTTATGACAAATTTACATTTTAGCCCTAGAACTTTTTTGTAATTATTTTTTGGTCCTTAATTAATTTTGTATATTACACATAGGTCCTCAGAACTTAATTATTAATGGCATAAAAAACTGAATTATTAATTATAGATCAGCCCTTGAACTTTATAAATGTTACAATTTTTAAACCGTAACTCCAATTTTAGTGAATTTTATTCCAAAACAATCGTATCGAAATAACATATGCATTCATGGCATAATCATATTGATCTTGATCCGTAACTTCCAGCAGCAAGACTTCAAAGCCATCGAGTACTATACCCAAGAGCAGCAAAGCAAGTGTCTTTGATCATCTTGTGTTTAATTTACAAAATCCCTATTTTGTAGATTACATGCTTGTGTCAAATTGATCGCGCACCTATTGTTAGGACTATCTAGTCTTTTCTTATTATGCCTTGTCGCACTAGTTTACTTTTTGTTAGGTAGATTATATGTTTAGCTTACTGTTGTTGGGATGGGTGATATTAACTTAATTTACTATCACACTTGCTTTACAAGGATTAATGGGTTAATTGATAGCAATATAGAGATTAGTGATTTGGATGATATAATTGGTGTAGGGCTGTGTGCGGGGTTACCGGCAGTGATCTAGTCTATCACGGGATCCACATGAGAGAGAGAGAGCGATCCTCCTGAGACTCGATTAAAATCTCACCCGCTT
>BCLH01001797.1:10115-21382 GCA_001602315.1 Zoysia pacifica | reverse complement strand
ACGGCAGGCACGGGGCGCGGCAGGCCTTTTTTTTATTTCTTGAAATGGAAAGTGCAGCGGATGACCCTACTTTACCGCGGCGATTTTAAGAGATATGCCTGCACTAAGTCTTTTATGCAGGCGGATTATTTAAACGCGTGTACAAATCGACGATTTGGATAGACTCACTAATACCAGCGGAAGAGGAAACCATCTGCAAAAAAGGGTTTAAATCCGCTTGTAAAACCGTTTTTCTAAGTAGCGAAGGTCCTCGAGGACCTGCATAGAAACGTGTTTAGTCCTAGAAGCAGAAGCTTTGGCACCACCAGGACCACCATGGATGTCACCGCGATCCTCCAGCCCCTCGTCGAAACTTAAAAGAAGCATAGAGTACCACATCTGGGCAAGAAGGAACATTGGCCCCGCACCCTCAACTGGAAAGTCTGGAATAGACCGCCACACTAGAAAATGGTGAAGAAATAGAAAACAGTCAGATCCAACCTCCACGAGGCCAGCTAAACTAGCCTGAGCCTGACCACCACACGATGCCACTAGAATCACCAATACACCGGACGATGCAGGACACAGCCCCCACGATAGGAGCTGAACACGCTAGACCTCAACTCCGCAAGCTCGTTGCCGACGTTAGAGGAGAGCCCCACCGAGACAAAGGAGAGCTCAAAAAACCTTATTAAGAAAGGATGATGCCGCCACCTGCCTCAATAGGAATGGCAAAGGGTCGGGAAATCCGCACCCGAACTCGTCGGGTTTCGAGCGGGTGTTGGTTTCCGTCGGGTTTTGGCACCAAGTGCATATATATCATAGTATACACACGGATATCAGGTCTTCGTCGGGATTTGAATCGCCGTCGGGTTTTGGGTCCTTTGTCGGGTTTTAGATCGGGTTTCGGGTCGGCTTTCGAGTGGTGGATTACGTCTAAAAGGCCGATTAGGCTATATAATTGGTTGTATTCGAAGCTGACGGGGCACCCGCGGGTGCGAAATAAAACCCGCACCTGATATTATGCGGGTCGGGTGCTGGTGCGTCCCACGAGTGAATTTTCGCCCCCGCACCCGCCGGGTCTAAAACCCGACGGCGACCGGAATTGCCATCCCTATGCCTCAACGCCATCACTAAAAATCTAACCCTAACCATTAGCACACAGAAGGAAACTAAACTACCCGCTGGTGAAACACAATAGTCTCCGACATCTCATGGCCACCCGAGGAATATCAAACGCGAGATAAATCGTTCTCCGCCGGCAGAGACCAGAAGCGACACATGGTGAGCTTGGGCGAGAGAGGCTTGCGGAAGAAGAGTTGGGAGCGCAACAAGTCTTGCACCTATTTACCGCTAGGCATGGGTCATCAACACACAAAGAAATCTGGCAGGATGATCAGGAATACAAATTTGATGTGTTTTGGGTCAATAAATCTGTCTCAAACTCTCTAAAATAAATTAACTCCTCTGCACCTTATATTGTTAGTAGAATATAAATGAACTAGAAACTGAACCCACAACTACCCATTAGATACCCACTCACATCCGTGACCAACCACAGCTTACTCATCGCACCCTCAACGGCATAGGGAGGCATAGGGAGTCAATCGTTACCAACCGCTAAGTTTGACAGTAACATAACATCATCGCTATTGCTCTTATAATGTAAAAAATTATCCGTCCGAATTTATAACACCTCCCAGGATCCAAAGACGGTACATGCTCCTCAGACAACGGTGCAGTGAAGCTGCATTTCCAGGGGCATCTTCCTCTATGCTCATCATGTGTACAACATTATACAACCACATTTCAATGGTACAAAGAAGGAAAGGGTGAGGAAACTAAACGGTCCAGTATCAAATGTTAACACTTATCGTATTGAGGTCCTGCTCTTAGATACCTCAAATGAGTCACCTTGTCGTAAGGGTTGAATTCCTCTCCCACTGATGGTCACTATGGCTGCCAGCTTCGAGATACATGGTTCTGTAGGATGTACAACATCCTTGTCCTCAGACTGAGTCGCTGGTTTACAGAAAAAAGAAATTCCTGATCCTGATTCTTTTTCAGGTTGTCAATCACTTGGTATGCTTTCTCCATCTCCTGCCCTGCCAAGAAAGCCTGTCTCTGCAACAAACGCAAGACAAACTTGTTCCAGTAAAAATGAAAACAAAAAATCTAATCTCATTCTGTAAACAAATTTTACATGCTAGGCAGAGAATACATAGAATAACTATTAGAACATCAACAAAAGTTTATTTTCTGTATTTCCGGTAAAGATCTGAGACATGCAGGGAAGCCATACCTTTGGCAAGCGCTTCAGCTTCTTCTGCATCCTTCAATCGCACAAGTAATTCACCAGCTGCATGAACAGCTTCAGCAGTATCCCTTCGCTATCCCTGAAGACCAACCTCAGCTGAAATGGATTTGATGAACTGTAACTCAGCACCCTTCACGCCAGCCTTCACGGCTCTCATCTTCAAATCTTCAATACTGTTGCACATCTTCCAATGCAGTGCAACCAAACTCATTGCAGTTTGTAATGCTTCATTCCCTTCCAATGAGCAATTCTTCTCAGATTCAAATTCTGACAGCAACCTTGCAACCAGAGACTTATTTGCTTCAACTCAACTCTAAGCTCTTCGGTGAGTGTAATCAACTTGCTCCCTGCGTCAGTCCAATCGGGAGCATCTCTAACATCGGTACCACCATCTTTATCTTTTGTTCCAGGTGAACAAGTTGTCCCATGATACAATCGCATAGGAGCCAGAGTCAAAGAATTGATACAGATGATGAAAGCATATAGTGCAACTGATTTTTCAGATCCTGTACCTCCTCTTGTAGTATTCCTTTCTCATCCACAGAATTCTTGAACATGTCTAATTATTCACTGGAGTCTCTTCTGCTCAATTTCAGGGTGTAAGAGCTCAATCCCCCGTAGTCCGGTACATATACCCGTATTAGGGTTTCACCTTGATCATGATCTTGTAACCGCCATAAGGCGTTGTAACAAACTCTTGAGAATAGTGAGGAGATCTTTGCTGGCTGCCGCCTGTGGTTTTTCCCCTTCGCATTGGAGGGGTTTTCCACGTTAAAATCTTGCGTCTTCGCTGTGATTGATCGAGTCTACTTCATCGTTTATTCGTCGCCATTCACAACAAGGGCAAGCACGAGGTCCAGTCTGCGTGCGCGAGAGCAGCAATCCAAGATGATGCCGTAGCTGTGGATAGATGGCAGCTGCATGCGGTTGAAGAGACCAATGGCGAGGGCGGGTCCCCCTCGGCAGGACTCAGAGAATGGCGAACAAGCAAGGGCGGCAAGAAAGCCGTTCAGCGCGCGCACTGGGACGGGGTGGGTTGACGCAGCATTTCATCGAACACGTGGTGGGCGTCATTCGGACGCAGAGTTTCGGAGCGCACGAGCTCCATTGCGGCGTCCAGGGCTACGCGAGGAGAGCGCAGCGATACTGCCGAGGAGGCAGCGGATGAAGTGGTGACGGCAGTTGACTTGCCGGTGGCGAAGATGGAGGAGAGGGCAGCTCGGGACGACATGGCCGCGGCGGCGAGGAAGACGGCACTTGCGGTGGAAGCGGGCCGCAGTGGTGAATTCCGTGGAAATCACAGGAAGCAGGAGTCTGGGCGGCAGCCGTCCGCGCCGCGCGGCGGCGAGTCGCCGCCGTTGGAGGCCTCGATGGAGGGAAACAAGGGTCGGGAAATGACTTGAGAAAAAAGCCCATCAAAGCCCATCAACTAATCCTTGCTTCCTGATTTTATCTCAAGCAAGCAAGCAAGCACCTGCGCATCTGTTTTCAGCTCCAGGTCAGTCTGGTTTCCGGATCAACATGGACAACAGTTTATGTTAATCTTTGCAATCTTGACTGGGCACATCTTGCCAATATCTAAAGTATTTTAGCGTGATTGATCAGTGTGAGCATTGTCAACCATTTACCTGCAGCTTGTGATAGCAACTCACTAATATTCTTTGCACTATTTCTTGATTGATTAGTGCTTTGGCTTGTATTCTAGTATTACTAGTATTTTTTTTTATTAGTGCTCCTTGTCAATACTGGATCGTTGTTTGCCGAGTTAAAGCCTGATCACTAATTAAACAGACGAAGTAACACACGGATTTCATCGCCCTGCGATCCTTACGTCGACGCGGATTTCATCGCCCTCCGACGTGAGCGTGCTCAATCCAACCAGCACACGGTGTGCCACAGCACCTTCATTTTTTTTATTTTTTTGAAACGGCACAAAATAGTGCCAATTTAATTAATTAAAGAAGTGTACAGAAAGGCCATGGCCCTATTTGTAACATCCCAAATTTTCGAATTTAATAAAGTGGTAATTTCTTCAATTTTCGTTCCAATTAAATTATCTGTTCCAATATTTCGTTCCATTCAAAATTCATTCGTTTCGAACTTCGTTTCGTCCAAATTCGAAATCCGTTCTTCTAAATTGATCCGGTGCCGAAATAATTTAGTCTGCGTAATTTTTACATTTGAGCTAAAATTATTTCCAGAATTTTCTCTAATTAATTTTAGATCTCTAAATATTTTATTCCCGAATTAATCTCTTCAGTCTATTTAATTATTTTGTAATTTCCAATTAAATTTTCAGATTTATTTTTAACCCTACCCATTTTCCCTCCTATAAATACCTTCTAACTCTAATCCTCTTTTTCCCCACCTCATTTTTCCCTCAGAAATTTCTCAACTGCCTCCCCTCCGCACCGCCTCATTTTGCTCGCCGTCCCCGCCGCGGTTTTCGCTCTGCTCTGCACCGTCCCTGCCGCGCGAGTCGTCCTCGATCCCGTCGCCGCTGCAGTCTCCCGCGTCGCCGACCTTGTGGACAGGTCTTGTGTGTTCGTTGAGGCTACAACGGTAGGTCCCGATGACGCTTCTCGTGGGTCTAGGTGCATAACCTCTGCAGAGTTTTAGTCGATGTGCATTGCCACGTCTTTTTGAAAGAACACCCCCTGAGTTGTGCTCCTCGTTAAGTAGTTTTGTTTTTCTTCCTCCTCTCCTTTTGTAAAATGTTTTTGACTCTGACCTTTGAGCTGTGGCCGAGTGTGGATAGTGCTCCTCGTTAAGTAGTTTTGTTTTTCTTCCTCTTCTCCTTTTCTAAAATGTTTTTGACTCTGACTTTTGAGCTGTGGCCGAGTGTGGATATTATATCGGCATTAAAATGAACCTCCGTCCGAGATAACGGAGATCTCTACGGGGCAAGATAATAAAATTTGACAAGATTTAAAATAAAGCTTTATTGCATCTTTAAATAAGATAAAATGTTTTAAACTTGCATTTAGCACTTGAGCCATGCCTTTATCTTTGAAACCATTTGCATGCATACATTGTTGTTAAGTAGTACGCGGTTTACTGAGTATTCGTACTCACGGCTTTCTAATTTGTTCTTTTCAGAGAATACTCTCAGCTTCGACTTCGACTACGTCTTTGACGGTCCGTGACGTCCGCTCCTGCGCTTAAGCTAGCCTGTGTGAAAGAAGTTCGCTACCGCTGCCATGATGATGCTTTCGCTGTTGCTTTTGTTGGATTCACAATAGTGATATATCTGCTCTGAGATGTTTTCGGCTTGCGTGCCGATGGACCCCTTTGGAGAATTTTATTCTAATAATTCCATTCTGATCTACTATTTTCCGTTCTTGTTTCTTGTTTAATATTTTTGTTATGGTTTCTTGATTGATCGCTTGTGATATCGTGCTTGCCAAACTCCTGGGATTGGCAATGTCACGGAAGATCGGGACTTATCGAAAGGTAAGTAAAATCTCGGTCGTTACAGGTGGTATCAGAGCCATACTTGACCTAGGAGCGAAACCGTAGAACTGGATGTAATTAAAGATTATTTCTAGATTTCCTAATCTGCTAACAAACCTTCATCGAGAAAATTGTTTTCGTAAATCTCGTCATTTGCTTTGTGGGAGTCTTGTTTGCTTAGAATAGTGCTTATTTAGATATCTTCGTTCTAACCTGCTCGCTTTCTATCTTCTTCAGTAATTCTGTTTCTGCTAATGCTATCTTTCTAACCAGAATTGTTTTTCTGCAACAGATGGCTCTGAGGAGGTCTGGACGCCTTCACGCTCGTTTTGAGGAGGCCGCTCTGGAGGACCCTGAGGTACGGCCACCCGCTGGGCGTGGTCGTGGTGCTGTCTCTAGAGGTCGTGGTCGCGGCGCTAGAGGCCGTGTACCAGTGTCACCTGCTGCTGACGCGCCTGGCGTTGGTCGAGGGCGTGGCCGTGGGCGTGGCCGTGCTGGAGCCTCTGCCCCTCAGGCCGGAGGTCGTGGCAGAGAAGTTGCCATGGACCCAAAGTTTGAGCCTGCTGGAGTTGCCGCGTTTGGTGAGGAGCTTCCAGCTGCTCTGAACCTGGCGAAGGTGATGGCTCGACAGACGCTTCTACTTGAGCGTATCGTCGAGCAGTCACAGCAGCAGCCTCGTGGTCGTGCTCCTGCTTCTGACGCAGCACCGTACCATCAGTCAGCTGATTCTCGTATGGCGATGTTTCTGAACATGCGCCCTCCCACTTTTGACCGTGCAGTCGATCCTTTGGATGCTGACGACTGGCTCAGGGATATCGAGAAGAAGCTGGACCTGATTCAGTGTGACGATCCGGAGTCAGTTCGTCTGGCAGCACACCAGTTGACAGGTGCAGCTGGTGCTTGGTGAGACACTCTGTACGCCACACTTGATGAGCCTGAGCAGTGCACCTGGGACGACTTCGTCACCGTTTTTCGTGGTTTTCACATCTCAGAGGGAGCCATAGAGGCAAAGGCGGAGGAGTTCCGTACTCTTCGTCAGGGGAGTATGACTGTCACCGAGTACGCCAACCGCTTCACTCAGCTGAGCCGTTTTGCACCCGATGAGGTCTCGACTGAGCGTCGCAAGATGTACTGGTTCCGCAAGGGCCTACGTCTTGAGATGCTTCCGTACTTGGACGGAGGTGTTCAGAGGAGCCTTCGTGAGCTGATTGACAGATGCCTAGCTTTGGAGGTGTCACTTCAGAAGCTCGACCAGTCCAGGGATGCTAAGAGGAGAGCTCTTGGCCAAAGACCCAATCGAGAGGCTTCGCAGCATCAGCGTTTCAGTGGTTCTTTTCAGCAGGGATCGAGACAGTCCACCTTCGCCCGATCCACTGCTCCTGCGCTAGCTTCAGTCCAGCAGCAGAGTTCTCAGCGCCAGAAAGGTGCCTTCCAGCAGCAGCAGTCCTCTTTCTGTCCGACAGAGGGTCAGCCCTTGGTTCGCTGCTTCGAGTGTGGCCAGGAGGGTCACAAGGCGTTTCAGTGTCCGAGGCGCTAGCAGCAGGGTCTTGGGGGAGGTGGTGTTCAGTTTGCCACTCTCGCTAGGCCACCGCACCAGTCAGGAGGACGAGGAGTGCGTTCAGCGGGCCGTGGCGCTGCTCAGTCGAGCGTCACGCGCAGCCGCCTGAACCACATCTCAGTGGAGGAGGCTCAGGAGGCACCGGACGTCGTCATTGGTGAGTTCTTGGTTCACTCCCACCTAGCGACGGTTTTGTTCGACTCGGGGGCTACGTATTCGTTTGTGTCGTCGGCGTTTGCGTCCACACACAGTCTTCCTACCTCACTCTTAGCTATAGCTACACTTACCACTTCACCTCTTAGAGTCTACAAGAGTCGTGTTGAGTGTAGAGGTGTTCGGATCTTGATAGAGGGTGTGGTTTTCCTAGCCGATCTCATCGTCCTTCCCTCGCATGATATTAATGTCATCTTGGGGATGGATTGGCTAGCGAGGCACCAGGGAGTCATCACTTGTGCTGAGAGGGTTGTGTCTTTGGTTAATCACCACGGTGTTCGAGTGGTGTGTGCTCCTAGAGCGTTCAGAGTTTCACCTTCAGTTTGTAGCTTGCAGGAGCTATCTTTGGAGCAGATTGCTGTTGTTCGAGAGTTTTCAGAGGTGTTTTTCGATGAGTTGTCGGGACATTCTTCAGATTGAGATGTTGAGTTCGTGATCGATTTTCTTCTTGGTACCGCGCCGATTGCCAAGCGGCCGTATCGGATGTCTTCTGATGAGCTTGCTTTACTTAAGGAGCACATTGATGAGCTCTTGAGTGAAGGGTTCATTCGACCGAGTGCTTCGCCGTGGGGAGCCCCAGTGCTGTTCGTGAAGAAGGATGGGTCAATGCGCATGTGCGTTGACTATCGTTCTTTGAATGAGGTGACGATAAAGAACAAGTACCATTTGCCGAGGATCGATGATCTGTTTGATCAGTTGAAGGGTGCGAAGTTCTTTTCCTCGATTGATTTGAGATTGGGGTATCACCAGATGAAGATTCGACCTTCTGACATTCTGAAGACTTCGTTCGTGACGAGGTATGGGTCTTATGAGTTCCTGGTCGTTTCTTTTGGACTCACTAATGCCCCTGTCTACTTCATGAACATGATGAACAAGATATTCATGGCTGAGCTGGATAAGTTTGTGGTGGTTTTCATTGATGATATCCTCGTCTATTCCAAGTCAGCCGAAGAGCATGAGCAGCACCTGAGAGTTGTGCTTGAGAGGTTAAAATCTCATTAGCTGTATGCCAAGTTCAGCAAGTGCAAGTTTTGGCTTGAGAAGGTTGCTTTTCTCGATCATGTTGTCACAGCTGAGGACGTTGCCGTTGATCCTGAGAAGATCAAGGCTGTTGTGGAGTGGGAGTCTCCGAGGTCAGTCTCTGAAGTGAGGAATTTTTTTGGATTGGCAGGTTACTATCGCCGATTCATTGAGAACTTCTCCAGGATTGCTAAGCCTATGATCGAGTTGACTCAGTTGGGTGTGCCGTTTGTCTGATCAAATGCTTGTGAGAGGAGTTTTCAGGAGCTGAAGATGAGGCTAACATCTGCACCTGTTCTGACCTTACCGGATATTCACCAGGACTTTCAGGTTTTCTGTGATGCTTCTCGTCTGGGTTTGGGTTGTGTGCTGATGCAGAACAAGAAGGTTGTGTGCTATGCCTCGAGACAGTTGAAGAAGCATGAGTTGAACTATTCGACGCATGATCTTGAGTTGACAGCTGTTGTGCATGCTTTAAAGATTTGGAGGCACTATCTGATCGGCAACAGATGTGAGATCTTCACTGACTATAAAAGTCTCAAGTACATCTTCACTCAGTCAGAGCTGAACATAAGGCAGAGGAGGTGGCTTGAGTTGATCAAGGATTACGATCTTAGCATTAACTATCATCCGGGTAAAGCTAATGTGGTAGCCGATGCTTTGAGTCGTAAGGCTTATTGTTCTTCTTTGTTGTCTGAGCAGTCAGAGATTTTTGCAGATCTGACTAGTTTGAGAGTTGAGATTGTTCCTCAAGGTTTTTTGTGCAAGTTCAGGTTGCAGCCGTTGTTGATTGAGGAGATCAAGTCAGCACAGAGGCTTGATAGAGAAGTTCAGTCGATCTTGAAGAAGATGAGGAGAGGCAAAGCACCGGGTTTTTGTGTGGATCAGCAGAGTGCTTTGTGGTTTGAGGACCGTATCTGTGTTTCTAGAGTGCCAGAGTTGCGGGATGCTATTCTCAGAGAGGCTCATGATTCGAGGTTTTCTATCCACCTAGGTTGCACCAAGATGTTCGAGGATCTGAGAACTCGATTTTGGTGGGTTGACATGAAGACAGACATTGCTGAGTATGTTGCCTTGTGTGATGTTTGTCGGCGAGTTAAGGCTGAGCATCAGAGGCCAGCTGGGTTGCTGAAGACATTGTCGATCCCTTCCTGGAAGTGAGATGACATCAGTATGGACTTCATCACAGGTTTGCCGTTGACGTCTCGCCATCATAATGTTATCTTGGTAGTGGTGGATCGATTGACTAAGACCGCTCATTTCATTTTTTGAATGAGAGGTACTCAGTTGATCAGTTGGCCAAGCTGTACATCGATCACATTGTGAGGTTGCATGGTGCACCGAGGAGTATTCTGTCTGATCGCGGGCCTCAGTTTACCGCGAGATTCTGGAGGAGCTTGCATGAAGCTATGGGTACACACGTGGTGTACGGTTCAGCTTATCATCCTCAGACAGATGGTCAGACGGAGCGTGTGAACCAGATTCTGGAGGATATGTTGAGAGCATGTGTGATCACCTATGGGCAGAGCTGAGAGGATAGCCTTTCTTTTGCGGAGTTCTCTTACAACAACAGCTTTCAGGCTAGTTTGAGTATGTCACCTTTTGAGGTGTTGTATGGTAGGAGATGCCGTACCCCGCTCATGTGGTCAGAGGTTGGTGAGAGGTCTTTCTTTGGTCCTGATTCTATCCGAGCTGCTGAGGAGAAGGTTGAGAAGGTCAGAGAGCATCTTCGGGTTGCTCAGAGCCGTCAGAAGAGCTATGCAGATAAGAGGAGGAGGCCCCTTTCTTTTGAGATTGATGATTGGGTGTATCTTAAGGTGTCACCTCTTCGTGGCACGCGTCGCTTCTATGTCCGAGGGAAGTTAGCTCCGAGGTTTGTTGGTCCTTTCTGGATTCTCAGGAAGATCGTTGATCTTGCTTACAGGTTGGATTTGCCATCCGAGCTTGCGAGTGTGCATCCGGTGTTTCACGTCTCTCACTTGAAGAAGTGTCTTCGAGTGCCGAAGGAGCGAGTTGTCCCTGATGCTTTGGATATTCAGGACACGCTCGAGTACTTGGAGTACCTGGTGAAGATTCTTGATGAGGCGTTAAAGAAAACGCGAAAGTCCAAGATCAAGTTTCTCAAGGTTCAGTGGAGTAACCACACTGAGCGAGAGGCTACCTGGGAGAAGGAAGATGATCTGAGGAAGGAGTTTTCCCATCTGTTTGAGTCCGCTCTTTGATCTCGAGGACGAGATCCTGTAAGGGGGGAGTCTGTAACATCCCGAATTTTCGAATTTAATAAAGTGGCAATTTCTCCAATTTTCCTTCCAATTAAATTGTCTGTACCAATATTTTGTTCCGTTCAAAATTCATTCGTTCCAAACCTCGTTTCGTCCAAATTCGAAATCCGTTCGTCTAAATTGATCCGGTGCCAAAATAATTTAGTCTGTGTAATTTTTATGTTTGGGCTAAAATTATTTCCGAAATTTTCCCTAATTAATTTTAGATCTCTAAATATTTTATTCCCGAATTAATCTCTTCAACCTTTTTAATTATTTCGCAATTTCCAATTAAATTTCCATATTTATTTTTAACCCTACCCATTTTCCCCTCCTATAAATACCTTCTAACCTTAATCCCCTTTTTCCCCACCTCATTTTTCCCCCATAAATTTCCCAACTGCCTCCCCTCCGCACCGCCTCGTTTTGCTCGCCGTCCCCACCGCGGTTTTAGCTCTGCTCTGCG
>BCLH01001796.1:39253-66285 GCA_001602315.1 Zoysia pacifica | reverse complement strand
TTCCGCGCGCTCGCCGCCGACCCGGAGACGTGGCGCGCGCTCTGCCTTGCGCGGTGGCCGTCGCTGGCCGCGCGCCCGGACCTCCTCCTCCCCGCCGGTGGGGGCGCTGTGTCCCCTCGGCGCCTCTTCGCCGACGCCTTCCCGTTCCCGAGCGCCGTCGTCGGTGACGTAGCGGAGCCGGTCGTCGAGGAGCAGCAGCTGCCCGGCGAGCTCGTCTCCGCCGTGGACGTGTACCACCGCGGCGCGGCGGTCCTCTCGCGCGTCGTGGAGACCTCCACTTCGTCGTCGTGGTTCCTCACCTCGCCGTTCTGCGTGGACGCGGTGGGGCACAGCAAGAGCCCCGCCGCTAACGTCGGCGGCGGCGGACCCGTGGCCCCCGCGGAGATGGAGCTGAGCTGGGTCGTGATCGACCCCCGCGGCGGGCGCGCGGTGAACGTGTCCAGCCGCCGACCCGTGGCCGTCGACCGGCACTGGTACACCGGCGACACGATCGTGCGGTACGCGGTCGTGCTCGGCGGGTGCAAGTTCGAGGCCACCGTCACCTGCGCCGAGGAGAATGACCACGTCAGGGAGCTGAGCCTCGCGGTCGAGGACGCCGACGGCGCGGCCGTGAGCGGCGAGGGCGCCCTGCGGATCCTCGCGGCGGCGATGGCGGGGCCAAGGAAGGGAGGGGAGAAGGAGGTGGACAGAGCCAAGGGGAGGTACGAGGAGTTCGTCAGGAGCAAGAGGGGCAGGAAGGAGTCCAAGGCCAGGAAGGAGGTGCTGATCGACCTATGCTGCTCTGCCGTCAGCGCTGTCGCCGTCCTCAGTTTCATCGCCGCCGTCGCGCTCCGGTAGGATGAACTTGCGATCGTTTACACCATAATCAAACCAAGAACTTTAAGCATGTACATACACGGATACACCTAACGCTTGTGGCGAGAGAGTTTTACTTCCCAGCGTACCAGGCAGGATACATGAGTTTCTTTCGATATGATTAGTAGTAGTATTAGTCTGGCGATACATGTATATCAACAAATTTGCGTATCGAAACAAAAGAGAAAAAAGTGCACGAAATATGCCTAGCGTGTGTTTTTCGCATCTTAGTAATGCTTTACCTCACATGACGGCGGGAACATGATTTGAAGCCAGAGGGAAATTGTGATCTGGTAGTTTCAGACAACTCTTGATAATAGGCGCGGAACTGAGAACTGAACTCATTTGAATGGACACGGGAACTGAACTAAGAACCGCAACTCTAGACTGCACAGTCAACCGGCCATCATCGTTGTCAAAGTGTTGTTTCCTTATCACGCGTTGTCAACGTATACGGTCTTCTTCAGCGTTCAAAGCACGGAAAAGGATCCCCTTCATCTAGACCAACAGTGAAGAATTCTCAGACTGACTACTTGCTACTCTGAAGATCCTATGCAGACTATTCGTATTATTCAGCAAATGTAAGGCCTCCTGTGGAATGGAGGAAATTTTTCTTGTGCCCTACTCCATTTTTCTATGAAACTGAACCGGTTTCTGTGAAATTTTGGTATGATTCCTGTGAAAATCTTGTGTTCCAAAGGGGGTCTGAAAGAATATTATTCTTACCATGAAGAAACAATACTAGAAACCTGACTACCATTTGTTTTTCACGTCATAGTATTATTAAATCAAAAATGCAAACTGGGAGATCTGACCCCATTTGATGGGTGATTAAATGTAAATCTGAGAATTCAGGAAGCTTAAAACCACACACTATGCGCAGAATCTCGTCATTGACAGACATAATTAGGGACTGACCACGTTTGCAAACCTGAAAGTTGATGCAACTCAAGACCGCACTCTATTCACAGCAGCTCCTGGTATGTCGATCAGCTGTGACGAGGAATAAATACTTGTTCGGAGGGTACAATTGATCACATCTCTTCGTACCTGTTTCGAAGCGTGGAAAATTCCTCCTTGTCCTGGACAAAAAGCACCAATTCTCTGACTGCCATTGTGAAGTCGTCCAAGATTTTCGCTTCAACTCAGGTTGTTACACTAGGTTTCATATGTTGCACAGCCTATTCATGTTGTCGAGCTGGCAAAGTTGAAAAAAAAAATGATGGCAGCAGCAGACAATTTCTTCCAAGCGACACTCGGTTCACAATAAATTTTACAGAAACGTGATCTCGCTATCACGATTCACGTTCACCATCCACGACTTCGAACTCAATCCTGCTCCTACTGTGATCACATCATATATTCATACATCAGTTCACCCTTTTGCAACTTACTCCTAGCTAAGTACCATCAAAGATAGCAAATGCGTAGATGCAGTAGTCTTACTGATATCAACCGTCATGAGTACAATGTATATATAGACCAAGACATCACGGTTCACACTAACATACACACAGGCCTTGAGAGCAGCAAATGGTAGCGGGGAAAAGAGATCAGCGACGACGTCCGCTGGGACATCACGAGTCCAAAATTTCAGTCTAAGCAGCAGCAGCAACCGCATAAAAGCATCCGTTTTGACGGATGTTATGAGCTCAAAACAAGATGTGCACAGTCCAGAAATAAATTTGACGAGAGTAAAAGATGTATTCGTCAGCATACAGCACTTCCAACATCATACTCCTGACTCACGAGTTCCGATAGTTGGACTCATTGAAGTTTCGCAATTCCAAACTGTATTACCTTCTTTCCAGAAGCGTCAGAATTTTACACGAGTCTCTCAAAACAAAAAAAAAACAAAAAAAACTTCTCGGAGCTGTGCACTCACTCACAAAATGGGGGTATACAAATACCACCGAAAGGAAGGTCAGCTTTTGTACAGGCATTTCCTGGCTATATTATTCTTCATCTGAAGAGTATACACGGAATCTAGGTAGCTGTCAACCAACCAAGCAACATAATTTACTGTATGAATTCAGAAGAGGAATTGACACAAGAATAACACAGGCCTACTTATAAACACACTATCATCCCACTGTCCACCCTCGTTCAGCGATCACTTCACGAACACGCATGGCTACTTCAATAGCATCATTCAGGGGAGAGTAGCTCCAGGTGTTAGATATCTACAAGGAAAAAGAGAAGTCATATATTTATGTTTTATGTATGTAGTCAAGTGAGGTGTTCTGAAAATTAAAGAGCATACGTATACTTTGAAGAAATGAGCATTACCAAACAAGGTATGCTTAAACATCAACTAGGTCCTTCAAAAAGATTATATGATAAATAAATGGAGTGACTTACATCTTCCAGTCCAGTGAATGGGCGGACAACGCCACGCTCCCGGAGAGTCTTGTGAAAAGCTGAAAACTTCCACTTGCAATGCTCAGTCCCAATAGCATAAACAGGTTTCCTGCAGCAATTATGATTCAAATAAAAAAGGTTGATAGAAAAAGGCTTCTCATAGTAATTACTATTGCAGTGCAGAAATGCTCATACAGACAATTCGTGCACATATGAAGCAGCTTACCCAGTGCTACATGCCTCACTTAGCATACTGACTGAGTCTGCTGTTATGACAAAAGCATCAGCCCATGCAAGATGTCCCATGTGTGGGTTAGGTTCTGAAAGTAAAATTACCCAACTATCAACAATTAGAATAAATGCATAATGAGCATAAAAACTAAATAACTTAGTGCTCTTTTCAAGAATCAACCTTTGCCGTCCCATATATAAATCTTGGGATGTCCATTGAATTCTTTAAAAATAATATCAGCAACCTGACAAAAGACAGCTAACTTTAACGGTGAGCATAACATACGATATCACAACAAACAGACTAATGTCCTACCTTTTGTGGTGTTCTCCTAGAGAATGAAATCCGGACACTCCCACAGCTGTCTAACACATTATACAATGAAGTAATGAGCTGTCTGGCTAGGTCTACGCCATACTTACAGTTCCCTGAGGAATGTAAAAGAAAATTATTACATTATCTTGAGTCAGAGTACGAAAATCAGTCAAAGAAATCACTGGAAAAATACAAAAATTCTATTCAAAGTGGTAAAAAGAGAAAATATGGGACAATGGAATTCCAACATGCACTTTGGTACCTCTGTAACACAATAGGGTCATAGGGAGCACTGCTCTAAGATGGCTTGATAGATGACAGAACTTTTGACAAAATAAGCACTAACAAATATTGGCAAACTGGTTTACTAGCTACCAGATACACAATAACTCGTACTCCCTATGTTCACTTTTATTTGTCATTCTAGCATTCAAAATTTGTTCTCAAATACTTGTCATTCCCACTCCAATACACTTCCTCTCTTCCTAACACACTTTTCTCACTTCCCAATACACTTTCTCTCTTTCCAATACTTTTTCTTAATTTTCATGTCCGAAGCTAGAATGATGGTTAAAAGTGAATGGAGGGAGTACTATAAAGTATATATTGAGTTCCTGGCCTGAGTTGTTTTGCTGTATGGCTTACTACATGTTTACATGCTACTGAAACAACAATACAAAGCAAAGACTCCCTTATGGAGCTAGTGATTGGTTATTCTTCTTTTTACCACCCAAACATTAGAGGTCTGTCTCATTTTTTCCCCCTTTCGAGCTAACTCATTTAGAGGATTACATCATGAAAAATGCAATAATATTCAAAGGTAGGTAGGTTTGTCTCTTTGGTTAATGAGAAGAACTCCCTAAGTGGGGGGCCTACAGATGAGAGGATATTCAATTAAACTGGTGATAGAGCAGACATTGGGATGCTACTGGGAACAAAGTAAAATTGTAATCAACAACGTTTCACCAGATTAACTATGCTGTCGGAATCCTGGAACCCAGGAAAAAAATATAAAGAGTTGGAATTGTAATTTTCTCAGCCAAAATTAATGTTTATTATTTGCCACATCTAGTAGTTCATTAGTAGACTACTATAACACAGTTGCCAAGAAACTAAATTTCTTTGCTACAACTTTTTAGGAATCAAATGCTCACTGGGACCTTCAGATTACGAAGCAAGTCAATCAAATGTAAGGTGAAAATTATGACCGACTATGTCAAAAAAAAAAAGTACACATATGATAACATGTGAAATATGAGATACCTGTGGGTCCTCCAATGTTGACAATTAGCAATGGCTTAGGCAGAGGGGCAAGCTCATCATGCCAAGCTATAGCAGCAAGGCGTAGTGCAGCAGAATCAGCTTGGTGTAGTGCGCCGACAGTAAGTACCTGAACTTTCAAAATCCATAGTCACTGTGCCATCACTTTGCAAGTGGCTTGCCGCTAAGGAGTGGTAAGAAAGCAGCATACCACATTCTTTCCAGGTGGTTCCTTTGGGGTGATCCATCTCCGGAATAGTCGTGGTGCTTCTTGCTGTCCGCTTGCAGTTAAAGCATAGTAATCATGGCGAGGAGTCACCACCAAATCAAACCTATCAAGGCGAGATCGGGGGTGTTGTATCTGAAATCCAAAGAGTACATTTCAAGAATTAAAGGGATCCCTGTGAAAGAAGCATGAGATTTTTGTTGTGGTTAGCAGATACAATGAAATCCCACATATTGGTTTGGATACTACCTGAATGACAAATACATTATCTGAAGCTAATTTCCTTATCGAGCTTGAATATGATATGGTATCCCAGCCACAAGCAACAACTAATGTTGGTCCTTCCCTGGAAATTTAAACGATCATTATGATGCCATACTCACATCCTGGAGAACATTAGGATGAAAATGGTGCATGATTTAAGAACAAAAGAAAATCTGACAATTGGAACAGCAAGTAAGGCGTAATGTTTATGTTATATATTATCGCTGGATCATGTTAATCACTAACCTACTACCCAAAGATGCCAACACATGACTATAACCACAGAAGAGGGTATTCTGAGCAGAAAAATATTCGATTAGAGTCTACCTGTAACAACAAAAATTACTACTAGCTGTATGAATTTATCCAAATCATTGTAAATAGTAGTGCCTAACTCTCGTTACAATGTTTCCTCCTTGAAGCACACAACACATACTGATCAGCCGAGATAACAAAGGCATGCTTACTTCTCATATGTATCACGAGCCACGGTTACGATCTTCTTGACATCCGCTTCCAGGACGGCGGACAGCCCAACTGATCCAACATTCGAGACACGGTACGGCTTTCTCCCCTGCACCACCGGCGCGAACCTCGTGTTGCGAAAGAACTGCCTGAGAACCTGGTCTATGAACTTGTGCAGGGAAATGGGGAGGAAGTGCAGCCACTCGTTGATCCCACCGCTGGGCCTCGTAACGCGCTGCACAAGTCAAGGCCGGGAACGAAATTAACAAAACAAAAGGCTACAAATTTTGCAACCGTCAAGCATAAGAAACCCGAATACTGCTTCCATTCCTGAATCCCTGTAGTACAGCTGCAGCAACACGAAAGAAAAATGCGGGAAACGGTTGGAGCGGAGGGGGAGGTTGGGGCGCAGGAGACTGACGTAGAGGGTGAGGTTGTCGGCGAGGCCGAGCGCGCGGGCGAGGCCGAGGCACTGGTTCTCCGCGCCCGGGGAGCCGTTGCCGATGAGGACGGCGCGACGGACGACGGCGGCGGCGCCGCTGCCGCCGCCCGCGAAGATCTCTGGCGTCTCCATCATGCCGTCGCCGGGCGGCTTGGGGAGCCGGATCGGCCGCATCGGCCTAAGGCCCTGAGGGGGGCAGCCGAAGCCAAGGAGGTTGGATTCGCGCCGGCGGGGGGGCGGAGGAGGAAGGGGAGAATTCGCGGACAGGCGAAGGGGCTCGGTGCGGTTTCAGTGCTCGCTCGGGCGCTCGGCGTCGAACCTGTCGGTCGGTGAAGGCTGCGTGGTCGTGTGGCGCGCTGGTGCTCCCGGTCCCGGGGCCTCACCACCAGGCACCGCACCACGGCGCCTGTCCGGCTTGGACGCACGTGGTTGTACCCACCCAGCGAGGCAGCGAAGACAGGTTTACAAAACCCTTTAAAACCGAACAGCTTTCACACGATTTTCGCTGAAATTATTCTAATTTTATTTTATATTTTTTTAAAAAAAATTAAAAAAATAAAAATTTGAAAAAACTGATAAAACCGATCGGTTTATTTATAGCAATTCGTTCAACTTTTAAATTTTCATTTTATAACAATTTTCAACCGATTTTTTTAATTTTTACAATTTTGTTAAACCGATCCCAATCCATTTCTAACAGTTTGAACAAAATGGTAAAACACTGGCGAAGACACGCGAACTGAGATCCGAGTCGATGTTAGACTTGCTTCGCAAGTTGGTGCTTACTTTCTTTTTTCAGTCTGAACAAAGACTCATCCATTATAAATTTGCATACTCCTACAAACTTAAATTATGTTTTTGCGTGATAATATTGAATTAAACACCGTATCTCACGTCCTGTGTGATAATATTGAATTCTCATATTTCAATCACGATTCTTCAAGTTTGTTTAAATTAAGATAACCATTTTAAAATGGATGAAATTTGTTTGTCTTCATAGTTGAGTTTTCTTTTGGAATTCAAAATTAGAATCTTATAGAGTACTACCTTGAAGTTTATTTCTACCTTTATGGACTGACACTTATTCGGTTAAATTAAAAAAATTAGTATTTGTATTTTTAAAATTATCAAAAAAAATACTTTTACAATATATATAATTTATATTATTAAAAATAATTAAATTATCAAAATCATTGGTCAAAATTGTAGTCGGTTAAATTAAAAAATTTAATATTTGTATTTTTTAAAATTATCAAAAGAAATGCTTTTACAATATATATATAATTTATTTTATTAAAACTAATTAAATTATCAAAATCATTCTTCAAGTGGTAGTCAATAAAATTAAAAATAAATTTCTATTAAGACGGAGAGAGTACTTGGTAAGAGTATCATTTTTGTCAAAATATACTTTACACAGATAGATTAGGTTTAAATTCGTATTCCGATTCAGGCCCGTTTCACCCTGACGAATCTGCTCTGAGGGCCGCGACGAATCTGCTGCCCGTCTGGTCCTTTTATGCCGTGGGCCGGGCGAATCCGGGTCAGCAGAGTCCAGACTCCAGAGCGAGCGAGATCTTTCGAGGACCGCCGCGCCTGAGGGATACGGAGATGTCGGCGACGGAGGCTGCGAAGACCGCCGCGGCGGCGCCGGTGCGGTGCCAGCGGATCGGCTGCGACGCCACCTTCACCGACGACAACAATCCGGAGGGCTCCTGCCGTTACCACCCCTCCGTAAGCTCCCCTTCTCCCCTCTCCTCTCCCCCTTCCCTGAATGCCTTCGCTGCCTGAGTCGAAAGTTCTCGTCTCGTCAGCTCTCTGTGGACGGGAGTAGGTCTCTTACTGGAGTTGATGCGCCCGGACCAGCAGTTGATCTTGTAGGCTCGTTTCCTCAGTCTAGCAGGGAATTTGTGTGCTAACAGTAGCCAGTAGCCAGGGTTGAGGGATGGCGTGCTTTCAGATACAAGTGGGATGCAAATTGTTTCTTGTTGGCATAATTGCACAGCTGCACTGGATGATGGTACATTTACAGCCACATCGTTCTCACTGGTGCGATTCAAACAGCTGCTGTTACTGATTAGAAGAACAATATCATCAAAATTCATTCTGCCTGTTGCATTGTTAGTACATGGAAGTTACCTTCCGATGAGGGTTATGTGATGTATGTGGACTGTGGAAGGATTTCGGTCCACTTAATATGGGTCACGTGACAAGTAAATAGCAGAAAAAAGAGGGGAACGGGTACCTTTGCTCCAAAGGGTGGCAAAGTTCATAGCAATATAGATGCAAATTATATTCCTTTTCTTTTTGGGTAATTGCAAGTGACAAGGTGCGTCCATTGTTTTTCTTAGAAAAAGAACACTTGGAATGATTTGACCACCTCTTGTTTTGGTTCAAGTGCAATGCTGCATTATAGTTGTGTAAACATGTTGTAAATCCTAAGACTTCTTTTTGACTGCAGTAACATCCTGCTGCAAATCGCTATAGTTACGGCACTCCAATATTTTGACATGATTCAATGAGTGACTGAAATATTTGAAAAGAGAACCACTACCTATTCTTCTGGCAGCTTACGTTTTGCCACTTTCTTCAGATTTTATTTCTCGAACACAAATTAAATTGTGATGTTTAATCATCCTGGGATTGCTGGATGTGCAATTGATCTTGAAACTCTCCTTTTAAACTCAATACTTTTCATATGAAGACAAAGTTCTTATGGACTGTTATCACCCATGTAAGGATATCAGATACTAAGAACTCAAATAATCAATCACCACTTCAGGATGGCCTCGTCATGCCTTCCCTCTTATATTATCTGACAAAATCAAATCATGATTTGGATTTCACCAAATTTGTTCTAGTAATGGAATTAATTGCTCACTATTTTATTCTATGTTTACTGGAAGTTAAGCAGTTATATATTATATTTCATTAGCAATGATTTGAATGATTCTCCCTCTTTTTGTTTTGTTGCAGGGAGTAAGTGTTTCCTTCCTGCTTGAGGGGTTATTCTGTTCAGAAAAATACTATAGGTTGTCTTAATATATGCTTTTTCAGCCTATATTTCATGACGGCATGAAAGAGTGGAGCTGCTGCAAGCAAAGAAGTCATGATTTTAGCTTATTTTTAGCGATACCTGGGTAAGGGGATTTCCCATCTCTTCCTCCTATGCATGCATTGAAAATATTCATCTCAGTGCCAGTATGTATGTTCTATTGTGAAGTGAAGTGTGTAATAAAAGCTTGGCACAGATGAAATTCAGCAAGTATTGTCCATTACAAGTTAGATTTAGCCTGGTTTTGTCTATTTTATGATAGAACCGCATGGTATTCAAACACTGCTTGAATTCACTGATCTGAAACACCACAGTCAAACTGTATGTTTTCCCCTTTTTATGTAATGTATAAAATTTGCCACAGTACTTACATGGTAGCACAGTTTTTTCGGGTGAAGGGGAGGGGGGAATGGATGTTCAGTTGCAGCATATACAATATGTTTATGTGCAAGGATACTATTTTCATAGTTTGGTGGTACAAAACAATGTACGCCATGATTAAATAAAGAGCTGGTTGTAGTCTAGAATGTAGTCTAAACCAGATGTCTTGCCCTTTTTCCAATAAAGAAACCTTGTGGGCATTCATTTGACTTATTAATATGTACAATATGTATATATAAGCTTTTTGCATGTTAGGGTTTTAGCTACTTCGTACAAAGACCTAGAGTGGTCGGACCCTTCCTCATACCCTGCGCAAGCAGCAGCTCTGTATACCGGTCTGCCCTTTTTTTTAAGGGTATTAGCTAATTGACCAACCAGGCGTGGCAAATAAATTCAGGTCTAGTTTATCATTTCGGACATAGATTTATAGTAAACTATAATACCCTCATAGTTTTGAAGTGTGAAGTTGCATAAGTTGCCGGTAAGAGGCATTAAAGGTCTCTATATCACCATCATCAATTAAATGAACCTAGAATACAAGAAATATGGGGCATGCAACATTTGACCAGTACTAAAGATGATAAAGTTCTACTTGAGATGTTTAATGTTCAACTCATATGTAATTGCTGGCATCAGCACTACAGTTGGCTATAGTGGGTTGTATATCAGCATAGACTGTGAACTGGCTTAAGTTACCAGCAGTGACTTTAATAATGCTTCAGAAAGTTAACTGTCAGCACAATTTAGTAGTATCGTAGTCTAATTCTTCTACCACTCACAAAATCCAGAAATATGGCTCCAATTTGCTGGTGAATACATCTGAATTGATAATGTTTGTGGTATCATAGTAATTTCAGCAATTGGCAATGTCATTTTCTCATTCAGTCATTGTAGAGTACATCATCATTGCTTGGAATATCATCTTGTTGTCGTTAACCTGTTATAGTTTAGCAATTATTTGATCACATGCCCTGGTGTGGTGTAGATGTACAACAGGAAAGCATACGACTGAAAAACCAGTCACAAAAGCTGTTTCTGCTAACCGCCCGAAGGCAACACCAGTACAGTCTTCTATGCAGAGCGTGGGAGCTGATGCCTGCCAGCGATGTCGCCAGGGTTTCTTTTGCTCTGACCATGGTCAGTTTTTGTTTCGATGCATCTTGCTTCGACTAATTAGCTCCCTATTTTGGGTGTTTAATCCAAGATATGTTTTTGGCATAAATTTATCATCAAAATTGTTCAACATTAAACTGCATTTTGGACATAAACTACAAAAATGTTTATTAAATATTGTTTCAAAAAAAAAAGTTTATTGAATGGAGTGTGTGTTGATATGTTTCCAGGATCACAGCCCAAGGTACAAAAACCAGCTGCTACAAATGATACAAAGGAGGCACCAGTTGAGGAATCCTCGGTTCCACCACCCAAGAAGAAAATTGATATAAATGAACCGAGGGTTTGTAAAAACAAAGGATGTGGGAAATTATACAAGGAGAAGGATAACCATGATTCTGCATGCGAGTATCATCCAGGTCCTGCTGTTTTCCATGACAGGATGAGAGGGGTATGATATGTTCTATATTTTACTCCGTACTCTGATTAGTGCTCAATAACTCCCTTTCTTTTTTCCATCCCTGATTCCTGTATCTGTTTGTGCAGTGGAAATGTTGTGATGTTCATGTTAAGGAGTTTGATGAGTTCATGGAGATACCTCCCTGCGCAAAGGGGTGGCATAATGCTGATGCTGCATGAATTGGCCCTATGCCTTGCCGTTTTCTTGCATCTCCCAAACAAGCATTTGAGAGGCATACTGCTGGTAAATTTATTGAGAATTGTAGTTTGGAAGTGTGACAAAAACTAGACTGGGCTGCTTTATTCAGTGTGCTTCATGTAACCTGGACAGAACTCGAAACTGTGCTACATTTTGATTTTAATTGAACTATATATCAGTTCGAAGCCATAGACTGATGATTGTTGTGTGTTAGTACAACAGTTGTGTCACTTGTTTACGTTTCGTTACCTTGGCTGTCGGTGAAGCTCTCCAGTCGTGTTTTGGTTTTAGCAAGCAGAGTGTGTAGTGTACCACAAGCATACAGCATGTTCTGTGGCTCGCCTGAAGAGCAGAAAATATTGCGGATATTTGAATTGACACACGGTTTACTCTTTGCTCGGATTACCAGATGACCTCTTGCATTATTTGGTTGCTGTTTACGCACGCACGCTGTAACATACTGACACGGACACATAGCCAGTGATTTACTTACGCACAACAAAAAAAAGTAGCACAGGCAAGCTTCCTTCATTCATCAGGGCTTCCTCCAGCTGGCGGCGGAGACCTCATCACCGGCGCCCTGGGTCTCGGGCTTGGCACCCTCGGCGCGGCGTGCTGTTCCGGGTCACGGCCGACGGCCATTGTCGTTGCTGCGGCAGGTCCGCCGCACCTCGTGAAGAAGGCGAGGCGGGATGCCAGCGCGTAGGAGGAAGAGGAGCCTGCATGCGCATGTTCCGGGACGACGACGCGCGCGGCCGTGAGCCCTGGCGGCGCGCAGAGTCGCCGCGTGGCGCCGAGGACCCTCGCGGCGCACGGCGACCTCGGCGAGGAGGCCGGCATGGCCACGTCGAACGCGCCGCGGGAGTTGGTCTCTGCCGCGTAGAGGTGGAGGGCCGTGTCGTCGTTAATGCCGGCGGCGCATTTCACCGCCTCCACCACACCTGATACAGAGCGTACGTACGCATATCACAGTTCGGTCTCTCAGGCCTTGCCGCACACCCTCTACTCAACTCCCGCGGCGCAGTCGAGGCAGGCGACGGAGCCGTGCAGGCGCCGCGACTCGCCCTCACACGACAGCTCGCCGAGGACGAGGGTGAAGAGGAGGAGGACGAGCGGGGGACGTGGACGAGGAGCCATGATCGCAGCCGCTCCGGTTCCTCTTGCAGAGTCCCGAGTCACCTTTTCTCACGCTTGCAAAAGACGCCTCTCCCTGTGCGTATTTGTAGCACGACACGGTGGTCGTAGCTGCGGCGACCCACACCGCCGTTGTAGGACTATTCTCTTGAACTCTGTTGCTCTGTTTTTGGCAAGGGAAGAGGACTACACGGTCAGCTCTCCCCATGATCGCCTGCTCTGTTAGCGAACCCGCCAAAATCTCCATCCACTTCCGTGGAGCTCCGTCAACCCAGTCGCGCGGCCAACCAACTTCTCATCCTCTCCACGAGCATACTTGATCACACATAACTGCTGCCGCTTGCGCAAGTTGCCGCCGAGCTGCAGGACCGCCGCAATCAAGCGCCTTTCCTTTTCGGGGAAGTCTGCCACTGTTGGGCTTCCGTCGCGCCACCGCTTTCCCGCTCAGGGGCCCACGGAGTAAAGCGCGGCCCGTTTCTCGCTAGATGCCGTGGGCCTGCCGCCGCGTGGGCGATGGTTTTACTACCGCATCGGGGGAGCCGAGGAACTGTACATTGACCTGTCCTTGTTCGACTCTTCATCGGTTTCGGTGAGTGGACCGGCGGGCGGAGCAGCTCTGAGCTTTTGGACGGCTCTGGCCTTGGAGCGAAGCACAAAGCGGCCGACAGCGACGGGTAGATGCGGATCCAGCTTTGCCGCCGAGGAACACGTTGCGTGCCGAAAACAACCGCTAAGCACATGAAGAAAATTCCGATGCTGCCGTCTCTCTGCTGGGCGCGGGCAAAGATGCTCCAGCTTTCCCCGTTTGTCATCTACCGCGGTAACGCGGACCGGGCGTCGGGTCGGGCACGGCAGCCCGTGCGCCAGCCCCAACCGCTTTGCCGGCGCCTATCCAAATCCGTGGCGCAAGCACGCACGCTCCCGCACTCCGAAAAGGGGTCAAGCGGGGCGGTTGGCTCGGGACTGGAGCACCGGGGGCCGGCAGCTATTAGCTAGCCATGCCCTGCCTCCGCGCGCCGCCGGCGGCCCCGCCGTCCGCGGCGGCACGCGTGTTCTTTGCGGCGGCATCTGCTTCGCCACTCTGGAGGTCGTCGCATTGCGTCGTTTGGGTGCGGGGACAGGGAGGGCCAGGCTCCCGGCGGCGGCAGGTGGTGCTGCGGCGGTGCTCTTCGGCCGGCGAGTCCAGGGTGGCCGGGGACGGCGGCCCTTCCAGGTTATATTGCTTAGCCTTTGCGTCGATTATTTTCATACGTTTTGCTTAGGAAGTGACGGTAGGGGCGGGGTTGCTGAGCTCGCTTGGTGAGCTCTTGGCTGGCGCAAGTATCAAACTCTTCAACTCAGTTTTTGCACCGTAGCTGTCAGGTAGTATCAAGGTTATGCACTCACAGTGAACTTACAGGGGAAAAGACACATACAACATTAACCAAGGTGTCCACATCCCAGAAGGAATTGTTAGATCTGAGTACATACTTACGGCACTAACCTTGTACAGTCGCACCTTGGGATGTGAAAGTAATCCGGAATGATGAGTCTAGTAATCCTAAAATTGCCCACCGAATAAGATAAAACATCATTGATACCATTATGCGGAAATTCTGGTGAACAATGCTAATCCATGCCGCCTCAATCTCACAGGTTCAACCATGTTTTTTTCCTACAGTTTTTGCATTATTGAAGGCCCAGAGACAATCGAAGACTTTGCTCAGATGCAGTCACAAGAGATACAAGACAACATCAAGAGCCGTCGTAACAAAATTTTCCTTTTAATGGAAGAGGTTACTTAGTTTCTATTTTCCATGTGAACATCATTTGACAATTTTTGACAGCCCATTAGTAGCTTGCTAATACATCATTGAATTCCATCCCTCAGGTTAGACGACTGCGGGTGCAACAGCGAATCCGAACTGCTGAAAGCAAAAGTGCCAGCAGTGAAGAAAATGAAATGCCCGAGATACCATCAACTATTCCATTTATGCCTCATGCGGTGAGCAACAACCCTCAACTAGTTTGTGAAAATTGATCACAATGGCATATAAAATTGCTCTAAGTTCTATTGATTCTTCCTTTCGTTGTCCAAAACAGTCACCAAAGACTATGAAGCAGCTGTATATCACATCATTCTCTGTCATATCCTCGATAATCTTGTTTGGCGGCCTTATAGCGCCAGTAGTAAGTTCCGGCTTTGTTTATATTGGTACTCTGTAATTTCTTTAACAAATCTCTTCTCACTCGGAGCCGTAATATAGCATGTATTCTTAAAAACCTGTCTTTGAATGCAGCTTGAACTGAAACTGGGGCTGGGTGGTACATCTTATGAAGATTTTATACAGAGCATACACTTACCTCTTCAATTGAGGTGCTTTTAAGAACCTGCATCTTAGCAGTGAATTCCTCACCTGTGTTTAGAAAATTGAATTGATCTTCTTTTCCTGCTGTTCAGTCAGGTAGATCCTATAGTAGCATCCTTTTCGGGTGGTGCCGTTGGTGTAATCTCAGCCCTGATGTTGGTTGAAGTGAGAAATGTGAGGCAGCAAGAGAAGAAAAGATGCACATATTGCCATGGGACAGGTAGAACCAAATTTATTTTAACTACCTGTTTTTTGCTAGGGATAACAAGTCATCACCCTAAGAAAACTGGAATAGTCCTGAAACATTGCTTCTCTTCTTTTACTGTGACTATTTCATATCGTCGTTAATTTTGAGTGCCATGCTAATGTATGTGGACTTGCTTCTGCATCATAGGATACCTACCATGCGCTCGTTGTTCTACTAGTGGAATGTCACTGATTTCAAAGCAGTTTTCAATTTCACGTGCCAATGGACGTAATATGTGGTCTACAAGTGCAAGGTGTCAGAATTGCTCAGGTGCCGGAAAGGTATGCTTCAATGTATTATATGCTCTACACTAGTCAGTCTGATGCCATGAAGTAGAAGTAATTGGTTAATAGTTGTTCAGGTGCAGCAGTTCATCATGGTTAATAGTTGTTGCCTTTGTACATTGAGTGAAAAGGTGATGCTACATACTAGTATTATGCTTATGCTTAGCAGTGCCTAAAATTCAGTGCTGCTCCAACTTCTTTCCTCAAGCTTTACCCTTTTCCAAACTTATTTATGTTTTTGAGGTACATTTTATAGTTGCTAGTTGTAGAAATGTATCACTCCTCATTCGTGCATTTTGATGTGTCTCAGGTGATGTGCCCAACATGCTTGTGCACAGGAATGGCGATGGCCAGCGAGCATGATCCACGGATAGATCCCTTTGATTAGTACTCAGCAGCTGGGAGTACACCTGCTTTCCATTGAGTCGGCCGAGAAAAGTTGTACATTTATGCCTTGCTATACATTTCCTTTTGTTGACAAGAATTTAATCATTTTTCTATGTTCCGAACAACAATCTGAGAAGTTGATCGTATTTTGATGCATACTTATATGCAATATATGAGACGTTGTTCGTATTTGATGCATACTTATATGCAATTAAGCCTTTTGTTATCACAATATGACAGTTTGGACGAGTGGTCTAAGGCGCCAGATTTAGGTTCTGGTTCTTTGCACTTTTTTTTAATGCGTTCCTCAGCGGTTGAGGATTTTTTTTTTAACAATTTAGAATGGTTTCGTTGAAATTCGATAATTTGACGAAAGGCTCGTTGAGACTGGGTGCTTTGGTTGACTGACTTTTAACTTTTGACTTTTGCCCAACCAAATGGGTGGACTTTTATAATTTTTTTTGGTTGAGAAAACAGCGTTCGCAAAAGCAGGTCTAAACTTGTTTTTGCTGGTCGTGAGCATTAGTTTATATATATTATAATTAGATAAATATAATATAATTATATTACATCATTGTGATTATATAATATAATCATAATTACATATAATATATAATTGTAATTATATAATATAATTATAATTATATATTATTATAGTTACAATTATGTAATATATAATTAAATAATTACAATATAATATATTTATATATAATTATAATTATATTACATAATTGTGATTATATAATATAATCATAATTATGTATAATACATAATTGTAATTATATAATATAATTATAATTATATATTACTATTGTTACAATTTTTTAAAATATAATTACATAATCATAATATAATATAATTATATATATACTTCTATTACATAATTGTGGTTATATAATATAATCATAATTATATATAATATATAATTGTAATTGTATAATATAATTATAATTATATATTACGTAACTATAATTATATATTACTATAGTTACAATTATGTAATATAATTATAGTTATATATATTACATAATTATATTTATATATAATTATATTACATAATTACATATAATTATACTTTTATTATAATTATAATATATTATGTTATATTTATAATATATATATATATATATATTATTTTGCAGATTTACAATCTCACAGCTATTTGAGTCAAATGGTTTTTAACTTTCTTATAACTCATATTTTACAGCTGTTTTTATACAAATTATAGCTCGCTGTTTATTTATGAGAAAAGGCTCATTATACTGTTTATTTACTTAGAAGAGGCCCAGCAAAATGAGCACGCCTGGCCCAAGTGAAGCCCAGAGCCCTCACACGACGACATGAGCGGGCGCACTACTTGTATTGTCGGCAAAGGATTAATCTGATACATATGTAAAATTTAAAATATATTATTTAATTTTACGTATTATTTATTTACAAATTTTTATTTATCATTGACATATATTTTAAAATTTATAAAATTATAATAACATATATTACTTCGTTCTAAAATAAATGTCGTTTTTAACTTTTTAAAATTAATATTTGACAAAAAAAAATTAAAAATATAAAAATAAACAAATCAAAATTAAAATACTTTTAATAATAAATTAGTTCACAATAAAATAAATATTTTTTTAAAATTTTTTTAAAATAAAATAAATAATAAAAAAAGTTTTAAAATCTTAAAATCACACATATTTTAGAACGGAGGGATTATCAAATTAGCCCGCCGGCAAATGCTGTGTTCGTCCCCTGAGAATTAGGGTTTTGCCGCCACCGCCTCGCCGCCGTCCTTCCTCGCAAAGCCTACCCGCCTCTCCCTCCGCCACCGCCATCACCATGGTATGTATGGCATTTACGACCTCATCCTCCTTCCTCCCTCCCCGTACTTTTCTCAGATCTCATAATGCGTCATGCTGATGCTTTTGCTCCTATGCTGTTGCAGTCAGGGAAGAGGAAGACACGGGAGCCCAAGGAGGAGAATGTGACGCTCGGCCCCACTGTCCGCGAGGGTGAGTATGTCTTCGGCGTCGCGCACATCTTCGCCTCCTTCAACGACACCTTCATCGTAAGCCGCCTTGTCCCTTCCGTTCTTCCCGCCTTTCGATTTGCTCGAGTGAAGAAGGATGGAGCTGACCTTTTGCATTTTTCATGGTGTTGTAGCATGTGACGGATCTGTCAGGGAGGGAGACGCTCGTTCGCAACACTGGTAAGGAACATTTATTTTGTATGATTTTCCCGTTTTGGTAATTCTGACATTGTTAATTGTACTGCTTAATTTTGCTGACGGACTGAGGATGGAACAGCTTTGTTTTGTTGGGTTGTAATTACTATTTGCTTATATGCATACTGAGCCATGAGATAAATCTAGACATCATATGCTTATTCTAATTATCAATATGATTGGTCTCAAGCACGGCCCTTAAGATCGCCACCCTTTCTTTTACATGGGAGCGTTTCGAGTCATAGCTGTGCAATATTAATAATGAGGGTCAATAGAGTTTTTCTTTGGATCCTCCCTCTTCCTGTTTTAGTTTTAGGCGTTTCCATCTTGGTTTTGTGTATCCTCTGGCGTATGCTTAGTCTATATCAGTTGCTCTTTGCACTGATTTTGCAGAGTTATGCCATTTGTACACCATTGCTGAATTAACTGGAGGCGCCTATAATACAGAAGAGAACATGATTTGCAGCATTCTGCTATATTGATGTATACTCTTGATTTACACAACTAAAATGCTTTTTTTTTATTTCCTTTCTCTTAGCTTTTGTTTTTGCAATCTATGAATTGGTATGCTGAATGAGAGCTCGCCTAGTTAATAGTGATTGCATCAGTGCTTTGTTTGCATGCTCAATAGATTTGGTCTTTGGCACCTTAATGACATATATTTTTTTTATTTTTTGTGAATGAATTGTGCATATGGTGTGCTTTGTTACAATCTTTCATCTATAAATTATCTCCTTTTCATTCTGCTTTTGAGCTGGACTGAAACTATCACATCAGGTCCAATAAGAGTTATTTTAAATATTTGGTTTTCTTCAAGTTGAAGTTCTTTTTAGGGTTCAACATCCATACTCCCCCCCCCCCACACCCCCACCACAACATTATCATGACTGTTGTTCCGTTGTCTAGGTGGCATGAAGGTCAAAGCTGATCGTGATGAGTCCTCCCCAGGGTTTAAAAAACCATGGTAAACCGCTCGGTTTTCGCGGTTTTCGACCTTACCGCTGCGGTTCGGTTTGAGTGCTTGACTGATTTTCGTTTTAAAAACTTAAAAAAAAAATTGAAAATTTGAAAAAAAAATTGAAAATTCGAAAACCAGTCAAACCGAGCGGTTTACCGCTCAAACCGATTTGATTTCAAAATCAAAAACGGTAAACCGTAAAAACCGATCGGTTTTCTCTCAAAAATTTGATTTTCGAATTTGTCCGGTTTTTTCGGTTTACTATAGCAGTTTTTACGGTTTTCACGAAAACCGCCAAACCGGTGAACCGCAATTTTCCAAGCCAAAACGTTAAGTTGAACCTTGGTCCTCACCTTATGCAGCTATGCTTGCATCACAAGATGTTGCTCAAAGATGCAAGGTACTGCATTTATTTTTTCAGTTGATGCTTGATTCCATTTATGTTTGTTACAGGAGCTGGGAATTACTGCTCTTCACATTAAGCTTCGTGCTACTGGTGGAAACAAGACTAAGACTCCTGGTCCTCGTGCTCGGTCAGCATTGAGGGCACTTGCTCGCTCAGGCATGAAGATTGGTCGTATTGGTAAGTTTTACACATACACACACCCCAACAATAAATTTCTAGTTATCTCTTGCATAATTCATTCATGTGTGAACAAGGAAAAAAGCTCTCGCTGCAACTGCATGGACAAAACAATACATGTAGATGTTTTAAGGACTATCTACAAAACATTCCATGTTATGCTTTGAAGGTGGAAACTTGAGCATGAATATCAATGAGTTTAGGGAAAGAACTTTATTGCGGTAATTGTCCAATCTGTAGGCATCATTAAGACCAACCTGGAGTAGATAAACTATTTGAGTTGCACAGATATTTCCATGGCACCATATATCCGGTATTCTTCTTTTTTGTGTATGGGACACTTGGATTGAACTCACGAAAACTTACTTGCATCTACTTTGTTGAACGCATGACACTCTAGAATACTATGTTATTGCCAAATCCATATCATGCGGGATTAATGTCAGCATGATTATTGTAATCTCAAGGCAGCCAATCAGGGATGCTCTAAACTAAATAAAAAAAATATTATATTGTAATATTAACTGATGCTAATATCTTTAGCTTCTGGGAAATTTGACCTCCAATTTTGCTTCCACGTTATTTTGGTTTCTAGCAATACATTGTGGGATGCTCCTAGCTTTCACGGTTTAATTTTACCTGACATCCTGTTTTGACAGAGGATGTCACTCCAGTCCCGACTGACCGCACACGCAGAAAGGATGGTAGAAGAGGAAGAAGGCTGTAACTTCCGGGCAGCACCAGTGTTGCACTATCGTCAGATGTTTCTAGCCTGTTTATGTTCTTGTATTGAAACAAGTTTTGAGGCCTGGTATAGGTTGATATATAATTCAGCTCATGTCTCCTTCGATCTAAGAACATATTACCTGTTTAAGTATTTGGTACAAGCAAATTTGCAAAAGCTTCAGTTTTACCTGAAATTGGACATTTGACATTGTGAAGGTGGTTACCAGATCGGCGCTTGGCTTATAAGAAAAGGAAAGCCCATAATACTATAGAATTTTGTTGAGTAAAGTTCACAAAACTACATATATTATAACTATATTATCACAAAACTACAGATTTAATCTATAGCTTTAGAAAAATATAGATTTGCTACAGTAATTTCATCAATATATGTATAAAATTTGTAGTTTTGTGATAAATTGAACATAAATCTGTAGTTTTGAGATAATTTAACTATAAAACCTGTATTTTTATGATAAATTAGATACAAATTTTGTAGTTTTATAAAAGTATGACTTAAATGTGTAGTTTTGTGATAATATTAATAAAATATATGTAGTTTTGTGAAATTTACTCAATTTTGTTTCATACGGCTCACTGCTTATCAATGCGGAAACAAGGGTTGAAAGCGATTACAGCTGTAAGGGCTCCTGTTGGAATGCAGAATTTTCACAGGAAATAGGAATTTTATAAGAATCATTTTAATTTCATATTAAAAATTGTATAAACATGAAAAAAAATCCTCAGGCCTAAATTTATGGCCCTCTCTCTGCCTAATAGTTCACCTTATTTTCAAGATCCGGCCAACGGTTAGGGTTTTAGAAACCGGTCTCAAACTGGTTTTTGGTTTTGGTAAAAATCGGCCGGCTAGCGGTAAAACCGGTCGCCTAGCCGGGTTTGCTACAGTACTAGGTCTAGTTTTCGATCGAAAATCGGACCAGATACAATATCGAACATGACCGGTTTCGTCAAAAACTGTGAAAACCGATCGGTTTTCATTGGTTTTCAAAACCCTGCCAACGGTGCCAAACAGTCTACAAAGCACCAAGGAGGAGGCTAGTATCAAATTGCTGAAACCCAACGATTAAAATCCTATAAAATCAAATCTCCTCGTGAAAGCGCTGGTACTTTGCTCAATGGAAAGTTGTTGCTATACTCCACAGTGTAAAGATTTTGCTCAATGGGTTAAAACAGAATATAAATTGTTGAAGTGAGTAAAATAAACTTCATCTCAGTTATGAAAATAGCCCAACTTAATTAACCTATATTACTAGTAGAACTCACCACAGCATAGCCTCGCAAGCGTGCGGGCCAACCGGGTACTATTTCCGTTCAAAAATATAAGTATTTTTAGATTTAAATAAAATCAAAAAATTTTAACTTCTATTAATAATATCTAAAAAATTAATTAATTTTTTATATAAAAATATAATTTTTATATGATAAAACATTATTAATTATATATTATTAAAAGTTAAAGTGATAAAAGTTTAACTTTAATTAAATCTATAAATGCTTATATTTTGAAACAGAGAAAGTAGTTTCGAAACAAAATAGCAATTATGTTCTCACGGTTTCGCATGAACCACATCCGAATCTCTAAAAGAACCGAAAAGAAACATGAAAAGAAAGACGTGTACAGATAAGCCCCACCGCACCTACACCTTCCGCACTATCCCATTACCTAGGACACCGCATGGATGTGTCACTGCCTTGCAAGATCCAAGACCACATGATTTGCTCCACTTACGATCACATCGATCGACCATCGTGCATGCCAAAACTTTGGAGCTGTCGTCGTCTTGCTTCGAGCAAAGATGGTTGACAGGAAGCAATGCCAGTGGAGGCTTCTCTACTATACTAGGCAGTACTCACGTCGATGGTGGCGGCCGTCCATTTTCTGCAACTGGATATTGCTGAGCCTGTCTTGTCGCCGTTGTTGCTGCCTACCCTCACCAGCTCGCACTTTCCTCTTCCAGATCCAGCTGTTTGTGTGTGTTCATCTGTCTAGCCCCTTCTCGATTCGCTTACGCATGGTACGCACTACGCAGCGCCGTTTCTGGGATCTGCACCGTGCCATACTCCTATGCAGCAAAGATAGCAAACTGTGATTTCCCCTTTTGAGAACCGGCACGCACGGAACGGCATGCGCATAAAAGACCTGAAGCACTTGACAGAATGACAGGGAAAGGCAAATGCAACAGGAGGACGGAGAACACAGATTGCCCAGATCACCAGGCCGGTGGATTCTGTGATCGAAACGATTACTTGGAAGATTTCATGATCTCTCGCGACGAAGGGTCGAGGCAAACGCGTGGGTCTCGTGATGTTGATCGTCAACCAAGAAAATAAGGCAGCCTGGGGAGAGCTGGCATGAATTAACATGTACAAGTTGATTGGTTATTTTCAAAGGTACAGCTTGACAAGAAAAAGGAAATTACTAGAAAAATTATTCTGTATGGGATGATAGAATAATGATTGATGAAGATCTCTAACAACAATGACAAGCTCAATAATGCTTGTGGAAGATCAGCTCTTATTTCCACCACTCTTTTAACCTTAATCAAAGGAAAGCCACATGTTCATTTGCAGTATGCTTGGTTGGTAAATCATCAGGTGATTTACTATACACAGTAGTAAAGTTCATTCCGTGCAATATGTGCCCGGAAGATTTTCATAGTGAACAACAAGGGCATCGGCACACAATATATACAGAGAACTGATAGTATAATTTAATTATTATTGAAGCAGAATACATCCATTTCTGACGTGCTAATTATGTGGCCAGAACAAGAACATCACACTCCACACCTAGTAATGTGAAACCAAAACCAGAATGTCGATACATAGTTTTCAGGTTGACTTGACAAACTGCTGTTCTGATCTTTCACAAAACAAAAATTGTCCAAATATTCCAAAATGGACTGACGTTCCAAGTCAAGTTGATGGGATTTGTCCGCACTGAAACTTCAGTTGAAGCTTCAAATTTTGCTACCTGCACCAGTCCAATGCAATGCAAGAAGCCGTCATCGATGACTCCAACAGCAATATTGACTTATATGTATCATTTTCTCGCTAGATCTAACACTCCAAACATCAGCTAGTTGCTTGCTGGACCACCACGTGTGTACTTGTAAGGTCACGGGAGTCCTGCCCTGCAACCTGCGTATCTCATCACTGGGCCTCGCGGCCTGGGCGGCAGCGGCAGCAAGTTGGGAGCCAAGCAAGACTTTGATGCACTCAAAGTGATCTTTCCGTTTCCAGAAATTCCCAACAACCATTAGCCATCTTTAGCTTATGGGGAGTGCTATCTTGAAGAGCACTTCTAGTACTTGGTTTCATATATATACTCTCTTTAGTTTTAAATTATTAACATCATTAATTTTTAATATCAATTTTAATCATTCGTTTTATTAAAAAAATTATTTTAATATGTAAAAAATAATAATTTAAAACTAAAAGAGAGTAATACGTCTAGGTTAACTCGAGCTTTCATGCTCTTGTCTCGCGAAGCGTGGTGATCAGACGTGTTTTTTCGCACTGTGAAATGACCAGCACTGTTCAGCGTGAAGAAGTTGCTGGTGAGTTTATTCGTCGGAGAACAACTAGTGCCGTGCACCTGCGGTACAGTGGTCTACCTACGATTTTACGAAAGATATGCTTAAAAATTTTTTTTCAGCTGTACAGATAAAGACAGTAAATATAATAGCAGTGTCAGTCACTAAAAACTAAAAATAAAAGAAAAATTGAGCAAATTACAGAGCACTTGTTCTTTCCATCTGAGATAACCAATGAAACACTTCATACTATCAAACTTTAGTCTAATTTATTAGGTCTAAAAATATCGGTCTAAACAATTCAAAAAAACACCAAATATTCTATCACTGCATACCAAAAGTTCCATTATTTTATCAAATATTTTACCATTCAAAATTAAATATTTTATATATTTCGTTTAAAGATTTCAAAAGAATTATGTGTAATTGGTGTCAAAAATTACGACGAAGCAACAATATCTGAATAAAAAATGTATTAGGTAAAACGGCTAATAGATACCTAAACCGAGTACATAAACATTAATCTAGATACTTAGATAAAAAATAGCAGTTTAACATAGACTTATATCAGTATCTAAAATTTAATTATTGATATCCTTATCAAATATGATACACATATATAACAATATTTTAAGATTATCTATGTACATTTACTATTTAAATATTTGTTAAAATTAAAATTTTAACTGACGCATGCATTAGTACTAATTTAAGCTAAAAAATTTTAAATATGGCGCGGCTTACCTGGCCCACCCTCCGGTACGCCAGTGCTACAGGAGCGTTTATCCGAAATGGCTTGACCTTTGCATGGTTAGATCGGCTATTGTCTGGCACGCGCACTATGTGTAGATCCCGGCAAAACCGTGCTAGGTTGTGCGTAGGAGTAGTTGCCAACAAAGATTCCCTTCTACTCGGTTCAAGGAGCGGTGCCGGTGCATGTGTGAGCAGTGCTTTGTTTGTGATCCTTTAGGTACTCCCTCCGGGTGTCTTCCTTTGTGATTTTTGTTGTTGCGGCTGTGAGTTACGAAGCAGCCACGCGCAGCAGTGTAGCCATTGGCACAATAGCCGAGCAGCTGTTGCTGCATAACGCAACCAAAAAACGTTATAGAAATCACAAACGAACACACCTTCTGTTTGAAAATATACCTCTTCATAGCAGCTTCTGGAATCTTATCCTAAAACTTGCGTCATATAAATGGAGCAAACAATTTATTATCAAACACTATATCTGTCGAAATCATGTACTTCGGGTTAGAGGTCGGACGGCAGCGTTCGGACGCGCGGCTATACTAACCACAATTGAGACCCTACAAGCTATACTCGATCTATTCGCGTAATTGACGCCCAACATGACACAAAAAAGCAGTCGCGACTAGCGAAAAGGGGTAAAAAACTCGAATTCAATCAAAAATAGCGTCTCAATCGATATCTTTTATTACAACAACGCTTTTTACAAATTTGAAATTTACACATAGGGGAACGAGCCGAACCGCTCGGGCAACAAATCCTCCGTCTTGAAGTCGGCGACGGCCTTCGCCCTCGACTTCTGCGTTTCCATTGAGATCGCGTACAGCTGCTCGTCCGAGTAGACGAACGCGAAGCCCTCGACGACTCTGCCGAAGTCCGCGTGCGGATAATGGGAGCGGATCAGAGCCAGGGCTGTCGCGGACCCCCGAAAGTTGATGCAGGGCGTGTGCGAGGACCCTCGTCGGGACGAAATCCTTCGGCACGCCGGAGTATAACTTCTTGAGAAGTTTAAACCCGCCGACCTTAGGGTCTGAACCTCGCCCGCCAATCCTGCACTCAAGACCGTTGGTAAAACAAACCAGAGACGGAGCTAAGTCAAAAGGGGTACGCCCTTACCGTCTCGCTCTTTTTCGACAGCCTTGATGGCCTGCCCCGCCGCTCTTTTTCGACAGCCTTGATGGCCTGCCCCGCCTGATCGAGGCTCTTCCAGAGTCGCTCGTTTCAAACTTGGGCCGCCGAGAGCTCCTCCTGGACCTTAGCGGCCTCCTCGCGCGTCTGTCCAAGCTCCTTCGCCGCCTGTTTTACCTCGAACTGCAGCACGACCCGCTCCGACTTGAGGAGGTCGACTGCTCGAAGGCACGGTCGTGCTCCTTTTTGGTGATGCGGAGCGTCTGCTCCAAGGTCAAGCGGGCCCTCTCAGCGTGCTGGTGAAGGAGCCCGAGGCGTCGCATCTCGATGTCGTGTTCGGCGGCTTGACGACGAAGCTCTGCAGCACCGCGAGTTAAAATCTGACCCTGAGGTCGAACGAACGCGATATAACTTACCGACGACAGTGCGGTTGGCCTGCTCGAGGGCCGCTGCGACCCGGGTGGCCTGGACATCGGACGCTGCTACCTCCGCGCGCGCCTTGTTCGCCTCTTCGAGGGCGATGCGGGCGGACTCCCGAGCAGCAAGCAGCTGTGACTGCAGGTCGGCCGTCGTCTCCTCCGATTCGGCCCGAGCCTTCGCCAGCTCCTCCCGTAGGGCGTCGAACTCGGACTGGGCGGCGAATCCGCGCGGGGGTCGACCCAGGGCCATGTAAAGGTTATCCTGCAAAGGGACTGTCAGCCCGAAGACCACAGAAATCAGAAACAAAGGACATTAAATTCGAAGACTTACCCGGCACTCGACAAAATGCGCCTCGTCGAAAATGGCGCCGACCTCCTCGGCGACCCCTAGTAGCTGACGGAGGCCGACAGTCAGCCCCATGTTGAGGGCTCGGACGCCGCCTACCCGGTCCATGAGGTAGCCGAATCCGTCAGTCGCCCCTTCGAGCGAGAGAGGTCCACTCCCGGGGATTATCCAAGTGGCGGTCGACACTGTCGGTTCTTGCGCCCCGCCGACGGCCCCAACATCGCTGCCCGAGGCCGCGGAGCCCGACGTTCCAATGATCTCCGGCAACTTGCCGAGGGCCGTCTCGCTCAGGTCGCGCCCCACGGTGGGCGCAG
>BCLH01001796.1:26319-39025 GCA_001602315.1 Zoysia pacifica | reverse complement strand
CGTCGCCGGCCTCGGCGCCCGACCCGCCAGCCATCGAACCGCTCATCGGCGCCCAAGCGGAGGCCTCCTGTGGCGCCCCCAGCGACGTCGGACCCCCTAGTCACGAAGGATCTCAATTAGTCAAGAAACGAAAAACAAAGACGGAGCTGCGGAAAGCTCACCTCGTCGACCGCCGACGAGTCATCGCCGACCGGTGGACCCTGAAAGGCGCCAAAAGTGAGCTCCGCGCGGCGATAACTAGTTCAACGAAAGGAAAAAGAAAAGCCCATGCTTACCAGCTGGCGGTGGTCCCTATCGAGGGGACGAGACCCCGAGCCGAGGCTGCCCTCGGCGTCCTTGAAGACCGTCATGGTCCGGGTGAGGACGCCTTTGTCGAAGAGAGGCCGGCCGCGAACCTCTCAGGTCTCGTCGTTCGGCCCTTCATATTCTTCGATGCTGTGCACTCGACAGCGCAGCGACATGATTCGGCGTCGCATGGCGACGTCGAAGACCGTCGTTCCGGTCAGCCTCTGCTCCCGAAGGCGCCGGATCGCCTCCAAGTGCGGCCGAATCGACTCAACCTCGGCCGCCAAGAGCTTCAACTTTCACGACCCGGTCACTTCGGGCACCCGGTCCTCGAAGGGCGGGAGCTGGGGGTCGGCATTGTCGATGTAGAACTAAGACCTCCTCCAGCCCTTCAATGAGGTCTTTAGGTCGACCTCGATATACTTCAGGGACTCCCTGGATCGGAGCCAAATGCTGACGCCGCCGACGCACTTGCCAACCCACGTCTCCTTCGACGTCTGGAGTGTAGCGAGAAAGAAGTACCTCCACAGCAGGAGGCTCGACCGGATGCCCAGGTATGCCTCGTAGAGCGTCGCGAAGACGGCGGCATGGAGGACCCCGTTCGGCGCGAGCTGGTGAAGTCAGACACCGTACTAGTTGAGAACGCCTCGGAAGAAGCTCGAGACCGGCAGCCCCAGCCTACGCTTGTGGTAAGTCAGGAAGCTGACGATCTTTCCTAACGGCGGCGTGGGCATGACGTGGCCGAAGCCGACCACCCAACCAACCGACTCCTTCGGCGAGATCATCCCGACAACGCTCCATCTTAAGAGCAGAGCGTCGTCGACTGTCGAAGGCTCCCACTCGGACATCGTGAAGATGATGATGACGAACGCGGGGAGAACGCGAACGAAAACGACAGCGATCACCGGACCTAACGACGCTAAGGCGAAGGGCGAAGCTAACGAGCTCTCGCGCACGACAAAAGGCTCAAGACGAAGTAAGGAGGCTAGGTGAAAACGCGAAGTTACCACACCCCTCCTTTTAAACAGCGCACACAGTTACTGCACCGCCCACGATCGATCGTGGGAGTAACTGCGCGATCATGGGCTTGCGCCCCGACGCGCACCCAAGCCGTTCGCATCCGACCCGCTGACGAGCGGGCTTGGGCCGCACCTCACCGCATCCACTGCGGCCAGGGCGCCAACGTTACTTTGACAAGACGGCTGCCAGAGTACGACTAGCGGACGACATGACGCGGACGCGCGAACCGCCGTGTCACCGATGCCGTCCATTCGAATTCAAAGTAACCGTCTGGATCGGCCGGCGGTTGAAATTCTCGAACGGTCCGACCGCCCTCCGCGTGGAGGCACGGAGGCCGTCCGATCCTCGTAACCATCACGGTGCGTCTAAATAAGGGGAAGCATGCAAACGAAGCTCCCCACGACTGGCTAATGACAAGCCGAGGCCACATGGCTGATTCACACGTTCGAGCGCTGATCATGGCATTCGCCTAAGCGCGACGCTGATCATAGACTGGGACCGCATCGAATCGGCCCGTCCTAGGCGTCTTACCAAACGAAAGTCCGAGAATGACCTCGGCCCGACCCCGACGGACGGAACGACGCGTGCACGCAAACGAAACTCCCTACGGTCAGCTGATCGACAGCTGAGGCCGCGTGGCCGATTCACACGATCGAGCGCTGATCATAGCCTTGGACTAGACGCGATGTTGATCATGGACAGAGACCGCATCGAACCGGCCCGTCCTAGACGTCTTACCGGACAAAAGACCGAGAGCGACCTCGGCCTGACCTCGACGGTCGGAACGACGCATGGCCAACCCCCCGTATCGCCTCCGGGCTCGGGGGCTGGACCCATATAGCACGCCCATACGTACCCGAAGAACCTGCCATCAATGAATGATGGTTCGCATAGCGCTTCAGCCCACGACCGACCCTCCGACTCGCTCGAGGGCTCAGGGGCTACGCCCTACAGGCGCGCTTGCGCGCCCTCGTAGGATCAACCATCGACGAATGATGGTCCGCGCAACGCTTCAGTCCACGACCGACCCTTTAGATCGCTCGAGGGCTCGGGGGCTACGCCCTACGAGCGCGCGCGAGCGCGCTCGTAGGAGCAGGACGACTCTCGAGAACGACCAGCCCAGCGCCGCCTCAACCAAAGGTCGCAAACGGTGCCAGGCTCGAGGGCTACTGTCGGGATCATGTATCCCGTGTACTTGACGGTCTGCACTCGTACGTGTAAAACCTCGAGTTAGAGGTCAGACGGCAGCGTTCGGGCGCGCGGTCCGACCCCCAAGGCTACCGACGAAAGCCGCATCAAGTCACGAAGGCGCCGACCTCCGAGAACCGACCCCTGGGGATCGACCTCGTACGACATAATAGCGTATTTACTCCTGCGACCAACTGCCAACTGCCCTGACGGGACGAGACGGGACGAGATTCACCACGGCAACACTCCAGCAGAAATCGCAGCAGTCGACGGACAAGACCCGACGGCATTGTGGCTGACACAGCAGTGCCGGACAGGCGCTACAGTGCCCGTCGCTGCGTGCGACGCGACGGGTCACGCCCGCGCCTGGGCAAAGCGAATGATGGCAACGACAGCGGAAGAGCCCACCTGTCAGCGAAGGCGGCAGAATCATGTAGGACCCACCATTTGTAACCCCGGACCGCCTTATATAAGGAGAATCCCGAGAGCAATAGAGAGAACAAGAAACCAACAAACAACAAACCAACGAGCTAAACAACGAACACCACCAGAGCCTAGGGTTCTCGCATCTCTCCTTGCGAGCAATCCCACTCATTCGTGCTCCAGTCACTTTCAACCCATTCCGGATCCTCTCGCGAAGAGAGAATCCGATCTTTGTACTATTATTGTCGAGATAATCCACTCCCTGGACGTAGTGTATTACAGCGCTCGAGGTGGTCCGAACCAGGTAAAAATCCTCTTAGTCTTCCGTAGACTATGACATATCGAATACGAAAGCATACCGCCCCCACGATCTTATTTTCATACTGTGTCGGTGGTCAAAACGCCGATAACGCATATAAATAATTATATCTTTGTCTAGTTGGCGATAGGGTTTATCCATTGTCCAAATGATCATTTTCTTGTCTATTCGATTTCGATCCACGCGTTCTTCCCCGCAAATTGCTTACATTGAGTTAGCTGTTAAGGTGGAGATATTGGGGAAAAGTGGAGTACGTAATTGCCCTTTAGGATGTCACACGTAAATAACTGGGTTTCAAACAAGTGGAAAAATCATAGAAACAGCTAGATCTTTAATTTTAGCTGTACTTTGTAGTAGTTTCATTAATTAGCGGCGCGTGGCCGTCACTAACCCATTTCTTTAACACCTGTGGCTTGATTTGATCTTGATTTCGTTGTTAGCCATAGGCCAGGTCTCCACCTGAAGACTGCAACATAAGATTATTTATTTGGGAGTGAAAGAGCGGGGGTCTAGCTACGTGTGTTCATGTCACTACTAGCTCATGCACCCTCCCATGATTTCTTGTCTCAGATTGCAGCAATCATTTGTGCCACTAACTAAGCCTATGTCGAGGCTTCTGGTGGTTCCCTTTTCGTTTTAACACCTAATTAAGACCTTTATGATCAGGAGGGTTTTAGTGCCTTTTTGGCTTTTCTATGATAAATAAACTATAATTTTTCTTGTACATTGGAGAGAGCATTAACAGTTATTGATGATTTGAATTGTAAGAAATGGCACAAAAAATGCATTAATGGAAGTGCATATTGCTGATCGAGCTTGACTGCATTAAGTCAGCAAGCTAGTTAACATCATCCAATCCAGACAAAGTAGTCAAATTCTCCTCCTCTTCGTACATCACATTATTCAAATTGTATAATACAATAAGCATAATCAATTGATCTGATCTCTTTCCGTTGATACCAGATGAGCACGAAAAAAGCACTCAAATGCGTACACGCACGAACAGCCTACCGGTAACAACTGGACCAAACTAATCACTTCTACTACTGATCAAGGCCAGATCGAGTCGACCTTGACAATAATCAATTCCGTGTTGCCGCGGGCATTGAAGAGAACAAATAAGCTACGGATAAATAATTAATCAGGCCCCATTCATCAATGGCTTCTTCATCTCCCAGGCAGTCAGGCGAGACACCTTGATATCTGTCTCGCCGTTGTTAAAAACGTAAAGGTGAGCGTCTTTTCCGATAGCAATGGACGGGTAGACACGCGACAAGATACATGTCTTGCCTCCGGCGCCAAAGCTCTCGACCACGGATCGATCAATCTGTACCACGTAGTAGATCAGCAGCAGGAACGGTCACGATCCAATGGTTAGTCATCAATAAGTTGCCTCAAGTTGAAATACGGGAAATGAATATATACAAGTCAAATTGATGTTGCATGGTGAGGGCATTTACCAAGCTTCTGAGAGAGATCTTCCCGCTCGAAATGTCGGTCTCGACAAAACCAGCAAACGTCGGCTTGTAAAGATCTGGGTTAAGAGATGACCTGCTCAACACGATAGAAGAGAAAAAATAACAATTTCACTTAGCTAACTTAGACTGTATTTTTGAGAAAATAACGTGCCTAATCTTATAGGGTATGTGGGCTGGCATTGGGGGCATAGGTCCCCATATGTCTGCAAATGTGCATTGTGTTTGCTAGCGAGAAGGGGCGAGTATAGATGACAGGGAGAGCCGGTGTCCATACTTGGTGGGGTCAGAGCACATGAGAACCTTGGGCTTGCTGTATCCATCCTTGAACACTCTGAAGAAGACTGCAGTCTTCTCCTGCAGGTCAGCAGACGCGAGCACCCACAGGCCGAAGGGCCCCACCCCGCCCTTCACGTCGGCGCCCTTGACGCTGCACAGCTTCTGTGCATCGTTGGTGTACGCCGGGTCGAACGGCTCCGCCTTCGCCAGACTCGAGACTTGAAAGCTCACCTCGACATCAGCCTGCCATCACATATTTCATCTCTTACTGCCTCGGTTTTTTATTTGTTACCGTTAGTAAAAAGAATTTAGATTAGAAATTTACTAGATTCCTTTTTCTCATGATAATAATTTAAGAAAAGGTGTATACTGCATTTTTCATAAAAAAGGAAAGAAAATAAAACAGGGCTCCTGAAATTAATGTAGCCACACGTGTTCAGAAAAAGAAAAGTAAGCGGGAAGTTTCTTTTGCGGCCAACTTCCGGCGTCCACGGACGTCGATGCGTGGCAGAAGACTTTGCGTCATGATGGGCGACGAGACAGCTAGCGGGTGTGTTCAAACTAGAGGCCAGCGGCTGTGGTGCAAATCGGACATAGGAGTATGACGGAGCTGGACAAGTAAAACTCAAGCGGCCACGGCGATGGCGACGTGCCGATGGCGAGGGCGCGAGCAGGAAACCTGGAGACAGGTCCGGAGGCAAGTGGCAGCAAACAGCCATGGACCACGGGATCTTGGCTGGACTAACGAGATACTGCATTTGTCGGGTGCCCCTGATTGCAACAGTGGATGCTTTCTTAGCTTATCCTGTTTGTCAGCATGCAAAAATAAACTTCGCTCCGAGCTCGGCCTTTTCAGATCTATCTACCGCTATTAGGAATAGCTACATGTACCAACCTGGTAAGCTCCCAGCCCTGTGACCTCAAAATGCTGGCCGGGCTTGACGACCTTGCCGCTCACACTGACGGGTTTCCCCCTGAGCTTCTCGACCTCCTCGACCGGCCACTGCAGGAGCTGCTTCCCGCTGGGGTCGAGCCAGATCGTCCTTGGGATGGCCTGTCACATGCACGAGTCAACGTTCAGAGCTTGGAAAATTCTGATGATCGAGCACACCAAGACGTTAGCAGGCGCGCGTGCGGCTGACCAATCAGTCGTCAATGGAGTGATCGAGTGGCTTAGCTGCAAGCCTGCAACCGCATCACGTAGACGACACACGTACCTGGATGCCGGCCCAGCCCTTGGCGCGGTCGTCGGTCACGCTGTCGGACTCGTTGGCCCAGCCCCACAACACGCGCCGCCGCTTCACCGGGTCGTAGAACGTCTTGGACGCGTAGAAGTTGCCGTAGTCGTACCGGAGCCGGCGCTTGTCGCCGTTGGCGTCGTCGGGCATGTACCGGTCCGTCCGCTTGTCGTACCTGCCGACGGTGTAGTAGTCGTACCGGGTGCGGTCGAGGCTGCTCTTCAGCACGTACTTAACTCCGGGCGCGGAGGTGTCGAGGCCGTTCCGCCGCCCCGTGCCGGCCACCGGGAAGAAGTCCGGGCACTCCCACATCCCCGTCAGCGCCGAGTGCAGCGGCCGCTTGGCGCGGACCCACCGCTTGAAGTCGCGGCTCCGGTATACCAGCGCCATCCCGCGGTCGTCCCACACGCTGCCCACCAGCATCCGCCACTGCCCGTCGGCGTACCACGCCGTGGTCGGGTCGCGGAACTGCGTCGCGTTGATGTCGGCCTCCGGCGCGGCGATCGGGTTGTACGCCGGCTTCACCCACTCGCGGAGCAGCGGGTCCGACTTGTTCTTCGGGAACGCGATGTTCTGCACCTGGTAGTTGATGTCCGGGCGGCTGATCCCCGTGTAGGTGATCGCCGGCGTGCCGTCCGGGAGGATGGTCGCGGACCCGGACCAGCAGCCGTACTGGTCCGACGGGATGCTGGGCTCGATGGCCGGCTCCAGGGGGATCCAGTTGATGAGGTCGCGCGACACCGAGTGTGCCCACACGATGTTGCCCCACACCGCGCCCTTGGGGTTGTACTGGTAGAAGAGGTGGTACCATCCCTTGTAATACATCGGAGCTGCAGTTTCCAAATTCCCAACTTGTCAACTTCCAAGCTTTTTGTATATTCTACCTTCATTTATTCCTATCGTTTTCGCTGTTTATCTAGAACATTTACTTTGTGATGTAGATGTGTACAAATCTTCAAACGAAGAAAAAAAAAAAAAGAAAATTACAGCGACTCCGACAGCTAACCAGATGCGTTAAGATTATTTAAAGTCAAATGCCTGCCTGTGCTGTACTTGCGAACTTGCACATTATATTGCTTCTATCAATCGCATTCTTGCAAGCCTTACGCCACTGAACTTGTTGATTCTTATATGCAGTACCAAACCGAACCATATAGTATTTCAACCCAGCGAGATGGCGCCACATGAATTGTGGTGTCCAGAGGAAAAGGACATGCATCTTCCATGCACGGCTGACTCATGTGTAGTCTAGCTAGGCATCTGGTTATATATGCACCATTTTTTATAAAAGATGGTACTATCATGTGGCCGGAACAGTGCATGATACTTGCAGCATCAAGTGGATCTAGCAGGAAGCAGCAGAAGACAGATAAGTGCAAGAAATTTGCAGGAAATTTCGTACCGTTCGGATCTGGCGCCGTTGAATTCCACCGTCCCGGCAATCAGAACCGGCCACAAGAGCAGATGAGAAAACTTGAGTTAGGACCAAACGTTTACAGAAACTAAGAAACAAGGGAAAAAAAAACTTTCTCTATATTGAAATTGTTGTCACTGACTAGTTTAAATTTAAATTAGCTTGCAACAACAATTTCAAAACAAAGAGACTATATTAACGCATAATTAAACAAATGAGCAAGTGTATTATAAAACCAGTATTGTATTGAACAACCACGAGGATTGGTACGCCGCAACAAGTCTTCAACGTTGTCGTCTACTAACAAAACTTAAAAATCCTGCAGCCTGACGACTTCTTTGACGGATGCCAAAGAAACCAGCTGCAGAGCTTCCTAGCAACCGAGGCAAGAAAATATTATTTTTTATTCTCTCCTACCAAGCTGTATTCAATTGCTCTTTCAAAGCACAAAATTATTGGACCAATCGATGAGCCATCTGCTTGTAACTACTGGTCCTCAAGAGGAGCACCACTCGCAGCTCAAATTGGCATTGACATAGGAATATCCTCCGATGTGTACTCACTTCATTACTAAATTGTTATCGTTATTGGCTTGTAACATAAAATTTGATTATTCATCTTATTAAAAAAATTGATAAATATTTTTCATAATTTATTTTACCATTAAAATTATTTAAACTATGAGTTATAATTATATATATATATATAAATTAATTTTTAAAATGATATACGGAAGAGGTAACAAACAGTCGTGTGCGCATCGGTAGCTTCAAAGGGAAGAACAAGACACGGAGAGCAGAGAGGAGAGCTAAAGCAAGAGATCCACGGCTGAGAAGCAGTAACAGCGATCGAGCGTACCGTTGATCCAGTTCCTCGGAGGCTGGAAGTGGTACCCTGTCCTGAGCAAGGGGCTGAGAATGGAGGCCGGCACGGACGGCGGCGCCGGCTCGTCCTCGAGGCTCCGGTGGATGACGTGCGACGCGCCGGCGAGCTGCAGCGCGAGCAGGAGCAGCGCGAGGACATGCAGCGGAGTCCCCATTGCTCCTTGAGGAAGGGAGATGGGCTTGGATGACAAGACGCGGAGCAAGCGGGGCGCGCGGTTTATATAGAGAAAACTAGGAGCGAGCGCGTCGCACTGGACTATTCGTATACTATAATTTTCGATTCAAACCTGACTGCGACCCGGTGGTGCCTCCGTGTTCCAAACCCGGCCACACTGTGGGTCGTGTCAGAAACAGAGGATGAGTTTTTTTTTTTTTGCCTAGTACTACTTTTAATTGTCACTGAATTGCTGAGAAGTTGAAGAAGCGAACTCATTAACTGCTACGGCATCGCTCAACGTGGACTTCGGAGGATTATTGGGAGTTGAGTGTACCACTTATCCGTACGAAATGACGTTATCGTTGCCTAGTCGCTGAACGCTTGGCCTGCTTTGTTGAGTTCTTTGTTTTTGTTACTACTACTACTACCATACTTATTAACTTTCAGTTGCTGGAAAACCAAATCGCAGAGAGAGAGGAAACCTATCGCATGGAAGCGTGACGGCTGGATTACATCAGAAAACTAGGAATTATAAAGCTCTGGTTCATACAAGTGTTACTGGGCGACGTTACAGCAGACGATCAGCTACAAGTCCGGATCGTTGACAAGCGTTTCGCTCTGGTCGAGGTAAGTTTCCGAAGCAAAGCGCGCCGGTGAAACAAACTGATCCAGTTCTGAAGTGACGCCGTACAGTCATGAGTCTGTGTTTAAACAATCCGATCTCTGGTACGCGTGCTGCTCTACGAGGAAATGACGGGCACGAAAACTGCGGCAGCTCGCATCAGCGCTCCTAGCGGAGTCCGCTGACCAGACGCGCGGTTGGTTCTCTCACGCACTACGCTGGTCAGATCCGCCACCGGAATATCTCTGGGACGCCAGCCCGGAGTCCGACCGTCGGTAACGCCGCGGCCCGTGTAGCGCGTCCCCGCCCTCAGCTCAGCAGCTCGGATACGGAGCAGGACCGCAAATCTAGTAGCATCGCCGCGTCACGGAACGGAAGCCTCCACCTCCCCGCCTGCAGGCCGCGCCGTTGACTTGGCGCCTCGTGATGGGCGATTGGGCGGTCAACCCGCCGTCGACGGTCTCTGTTTCCTGCGCCCCGTGGACCGACCTGGCGGCTAACCGCGCTGCACTTCACTCGATGTAATCCGTGAGTTGACCCCGCGGCTAAGCAAATTATACTTATACTTTCTTCTTACTCACAGTTCAGTTCGTTTTAAACAACGACACAATTTTTAAAACATAATTTTAATTTTAATTTTTTTTAAATATTTATTAATAAATGATATATATATATATATATATATATATATATATATATTATATTTTTAAATGTAATAACTTAAAAGTTATTTATAATTTATATTTTTAATATTTGATTAAAGCAAAACTTAAAACGACTTGAATTATGCAATGTAAGATTGACCTGCCGGGTAAGCTCCTCGATCCGAGACTAGCTACCATCCTGCAGTGGGTTGAGATCAGAGATCGATATTCTTTCTGCTAACTGCGGGAGTACTACAGAACATAGCCGCCTTTCCCGTGAAAGGACAAGGAAGTAATCGGTGTACTTGACTTTTCAATTCAATTTTCACCTTTCATTTTATTTAAAATATTTTGATAAATTTTACATATTTTGATATAATTTGATTTATTATTAGAGTTATTTGAATTATAACTTAAAATTTTACACATTCAATCAAATTTTTTAAATAAAATAAATAAAAATTAATTATAAAAGTCAATAGCGACATTAATTTAAAAACAGAGTGAGTAACTTTTTAGAAGCTTTTGAAACCAGTACAAGTGCTTCTGCTAACCAGTTCACACTAGTCGTATGTGATCCATCCGTACGTTGTCGAGACGGTCGGAAACTATGAACGGATAAGGATCAGAGCGGGCGTTTTGATTAACAATAATGCTAGCTGGCTTCGTGCATACGTGCAGCATGGTCACCGAGGATTCATATCTTTGCTTTTGATTTCACAAATTTTGTTATACTTAATTTTACCTATTTATTATATAATCAATGCTTCATAATTTAAGATTATTTTTTACTTAAATTATACTAATATATTTAAAAAATAAAATAATAAATTATACAATCATTACTTAATGTTAATTTTATAACGAGTGGTTAAGATGCCATTAAATAAAAAAGCAGATGATATGAATCCGGTCACCGATCGGCACGGCCAGACATTTCAGCGACGGGACCTGCCAAACTTCAATAGTAGTACTACTAGCATTCAAAAGGATAATGTGAGAAGCTGCCTTTTGCTGATAACGTTTCACGTGACGAACATAGATTAAATTTTTGAAAAGTGACTGCATGCGTCCCATGCTGGCTTAAGAACGAACATTATCTGGAGGATCACGAGCTCATCGTGGTGCAGTTCGAAAAGGTATGGGGACTTTTATAGACGAAACGAAGTGCATTTTTCATACTGTGAGTATGAAGAAGAACAGGCCATGCACCAAGAGACGGACATCAGCTTTCTCCAGCCTAGATGACGGGACTACGCGTATCCGACTTTTTTGACGCTTATAAGTCCACCGTTTTGTTGGTAGTAGTTAGCACGAGCTCCATACGTAACCGTGGCACACGATGAAATTGTCGGTGTTATGGCCTAATTAAGCGTAAGAACCCGAGAAAAGTGCGAACAAATTATTCGATATCTTCTTCACGTGCGTCTATGTATGGAGCGTTACACATCGAAACAAGTGCACCCATGAATCCAAGCAGGAGCAAATACGCAGCGCACCAGCTATTAGGCGTACACAACATCTTCTTGTGTGGAGGAGTACCATAGCTTGGGTTTGAGGTCTCTTGATTCCAGACCTGTAGAATACTGTGTGCACTGGTATTTTGAACTCTCCGGATTGGAACCAAATCCTCTCCCGTAGAGGCAATACGTGAGGGCACTCTAGCGTGATATTAGTGTGGGCTCCGGACTGTTGGATAAAAAAATAAATGACGTAGATTGATCGCTACAGTAAAAAACGATAAAGCACCAGCGCATGGTTCTTTTGGTACTGTTGTTACAGTGGTTTGATACAGTGCAACAACGGAGAGCTTTTCACTATTTCACAAATCACTGTAGCAGTTTGCTACAGTTCTCTGCGGTGGTAACGCCACAGCAGCGAATATGCATCTCGCGGGATTTGAGGGTGTCCAAACCGTAGGCTGTGTAGGATCCTCATCTTCTTTACCTGAACCATAGTTTTGACTCCTTGGATCGCGGATCAGTGTGGACTCTCGTGTGCACGTGCCATTTTTAAATTTCCAAGATCTAAACGTGTCGACCTACTTGTAGACTCCTGGTGGTGAGAAGAAGATGGCAGCAAAATTGTCAAGTTCTGCTTAGTAGCATAAAACTTTGACGAAGTATTTGCCCTCTCTACCAATCGGATCGGAAAACACAGCTCAAGAGGATAAGTTAGGCTCTCGGACCCTGTTCTGGGTAAGCCCAGGAGTGATGGATGGAGCTAACTCGGCCCATCAGCATACACGGAGTGGAAACCGGATTTTTTCTAAGCCTCTCCTAATTACAGGAGTAGTATATATTCGTACACATACGTGCACATAAGCATACCACAACACAGACTATCACACTTCACATGCACTAATTATTCTGGATTACAGTTTCGGTGAGAACCCGAGCAGTCGAACCCGGGTGGCCGCGTCCACCACTGGAGCTGCTGGCCACACGAACCGGTGCTCGGCCTCGAGTGGAGGCCGGACTTGGAAGGCTAGTCTATGGACCTGTTTAGCTGAGCAGAGTTGTGCTACTGTTCGTTCATCGTCAAGTCAACTCTCGAGACAAAAGTGGCGGTGGTAATTCTCAACAGAAACCTTCCGCGTGTTTGCTTACCGATGGATTCTGCCATCCAGAGCTTACTGTAACAGAAGTCGCACATGCTATGACAGGGTTGCGATCGTGGCGCACGGATCTGCATCCAAAACATGGTGCTACTGACTAGTGCAGAGCATGATAAGGGGGGGGGGGGGGGGGGGGGGGGG
>BCLH01001796.1:0-26309 GCA_001602315.1 Zoysia pacifica | reverse complement strand
CGTGGCGCACGGATCTGCATCCAAAACATGGTGCTACTGACTAGTGCAGAGCATGATAAGGGGGGGGGGGGGGGGGGGGCGGTGTTAGATCACCTTGTGAATTCGAATGCGATTTCTGCCGACGATAAAAATCGAAAAAGTTTTCAGCTGACCTCACACGTCGTCACCTTGGTTGCTTGAACTCTACTTCGTCTGTTCCGGTGTTCCCTCGTCGTCAGCTGCCTTCCTAGAACTCTAATTCGACTTTTCCCCCTCAGCCCCATGCCGTCGATCCACGACGTATATCGGTATATGTAACCACCAAAGTGCCCTTTCCTGCCTCTTTGGAGTTTGGACTGGAGCCGAGGCGTCGAACTCGAACTGGTCTTTTGCTACCGACTCGTGCACGGCATGACAAGGGGGATTACATTATCACTTGTTTAGTTCGACATGTGCATGGGCAAAATCAGGCGGTCATAATTAAGCTTTGCGCCAACCGTCCGTGAGTCCAGTCCAGCCCATGCTTGTATTCCAGTGGCCGCTGCAGCGAGCGCAGGGGCGGCCCAACGTCGCGCCATCCTTACCTATCACCGATCGCCACCACCCTCTTTCCAAGGTGCGCCACAGGAGGCTCCGGGGGTCACATGCCTCCTCGCCCCGCCGCCCACCTATAACTCGGGGCGCCAATTGAGCAACGGCGCGCACCACGTAGCAAGACGAGGGCGATTTCGCCTCACCACGCATGCATGGCCGCGACGGCATGCGCCTACGCGTACCAGGGGGTCCGGCCTCCGCCGCCGCCGCTGATGCCTGCGGCAAGGTCCTCTCCTCAGGTTGTGCCGGAGCCGCCGTTCGACATCGATGACCGCGCCGCATCACCGGTACCTCCTCTGCCTCCACCATCGCCACAGCTGCAACGGTCCTTGAAGGCGCCGCCGGACCTCTTTTCGCGCCACCCCGGCCTCTGCACTGAGGGCCTCGGCTCCGAGAGCTCCGGCGATGTAGATCTCGACGACAATCTCGTCGACGACGTCCAAGACGAGCCAGCCATGCAGTGCAAGAGGGAGCAACGTGACAGTGATGATGAGCCGGCGAGGACCAGGAGCCGCAGGGCGCTCCCGCCGCCGATCTCGGTGATCGGGGCCGGCGGGAAGCCGTGGCTCCACCTCCGGCCGTACCGGGCAGACGGCCGCCTGGTGCTGCGGGAGGTGAGGATACCGTCCCAAGAGCTCCTCCAGGCGCGCCGGGAGGACGGGCGGTTCAAGCTCAACTTCACTCAACCCCAGCCAGAAGAGGAAGAACAACTCGGAGAAGTTCCTCAATGCCAAGAGCAGGAACGAACAGATGCGATGGTGAAAGAGCAAGATGTCAACGAATAGAACAGGGTTTAGTTCATTCCCGCGAGGTCCTAATCTGCACTAGTCACGAAACTCCATAAGCTAGTGTCGTTTCTTTTCCCTTGCCGAGAGATGTAAATATAGCGGAATTTTAGTCTAATTTTGCATAGGCAAGCAAATCCATTTTCACTCAAAAAGACCAATACATCATCAGTACCGCTTTGCATAACTCTGGTATGCAGTTTAGTGAATTAAGTGGCAGTAATCAACAAAAAAAAATCATGATGCTGACCAGAAAAGTTGCAATGCACAGAAACTAAACGTACAGACCTGGGACACCCGGCATTCAACTGTATGCTACTCCTATAAAGCACTTTCAAGCACAATATACAGGTCAAAGTTCACAAGAACCCCGAGGATGGAAAAGGCAGAACAGTTCACATGTGCAAGTTGGTTGATGGTTATCTGTTAAAGCCATCATAATGGCATTTGATTTTAGAAGCGTATATTCATTTTTCTACTTAGTAATCAAAACTAACGATCTAACTCCTAAAAACAAACTTAATGATCTCATTCCTCCAAAAAGAAAGTGCGTATGGAGTAGTAATGTACTATTTTAGTAATAATGTCATTAAAAAGGGACTAACAAGAAACCGAAGAAGAAATTTATTGATTTGATCCCTCAAAATATTGTTTGCCATAACATTACACAATAATTATTCAACCACGTGAAATGCGACAATGGTGCCATGCTGCGGTGAATGCTAGAAGCGAAAATAAAGGATGCACGAGGATCTACCACTTCAATGAAGTGGCAGCATTCATGGATCCAGTATTTTCCAAATCCTGATGAATCATTTCTCACCGTCCAATGTCAAAGATAGCTAACTCCAAAAAAGTAGAGATTATGATCATTTCTCACCATCCAATGTCAGCAGCACTTTATATAGATCAGGACGCCTGTCTCTGAATATCCCCCAACCATGCCTGATCGACTTGATTTCATCCAAGTCGAACTCTGCCACCAACACTTCCTCATCTTTGTCATTCGCAAGTTTCACAATTTCTCCAGTTGGCCCTGCAGAAAAACATCTCTCTTTGATTAAGATCATGTTTCAGAGTCGTATTCTTCTATCTCCTAGTATAAAAGAGATACATAATATTGATTACCTGCAATGAACGAATTCCCATAGAATGTTATCGTGCTCGGACCATGTTCAGTCTCGACAGTTTCCTTGCCTATCCGGTTAGAAGCAATAAGAGGGACCTAGATAATCCAAGATGAATCATGAATAGATAAGAAACAACTTTCACATGTATCACTTCAAGAAAAAGCAAAGGACAATGCCTCAATCATTTCTCAAGGATGAAGCAGATAATTTGCATTATGAAATATACAAAAACGAAAATCAGTACCAAGTTAGCACCAGCATGGCCCTGCATGACACGCTTCCAGTGTTCACGAGAATCTAAATTATTGTCCTGGGGTTCGGATCCAATTGCAGTGGGGTAGAACAGTATTTCAGCTCCCTGAAGCACCATAGCCCTTGCACACTCTGGGAACCACTGATCCCAGCAAATCCCTAGCAAGTCATGTAAGATAAATTAATTCTTAGCACTGCTAAGATAAATAAATCTTTGCTACTTATAAAAGAAGTGCAAAAGACTTACCAACACCAATTGTAGCATACTTAGTTTTGAAAGCCTGCATCAACATCAGCAATTACACCAAGTGAGTGTTTGTTGCTAACAAGGACAATCATTGCTACATATCTATACCATGTTTACCTTAAAGCCCGTGTCACCTGGGTTAAAATAGAACTTCTCTTGATATCCTGACAAACAATAGCTCAAAAAGATGAGATAAAGCAATCAACAGCGGATCAACAAAATATAGTCCACATTTAATACCCGGTCCATCTGGAATGTGTGATTTACGGTATAGACCAAGGTCAGTGCCATCAGCATCAATAACGGCCACAGAATTGTAATGGGCATTATTTGCTTCTTCAAAAAAACTGACAGGTATTACAACATCCAATTCCTTTGAAAGCTTTTGCATCCTACAGGCCATGAGGAGAAACAGATATAAATATAACAAATAATGGTTCAAAAAAAATAATAAGGAAAGAGGAATGTGTTGCTAGTTGCCTGCCACATGGAACACACAAATGTACCTTATAATAGTTGGGTTCCCATTGTAAGGCTTGGCGCGCTTAAAAAAGTCCAATCTTTGAGCTTGACAGAAATAGTGCCCCTCAAATAGTTCCTAAGGCATATATATTTGTGTACTGTCAGAGTTTAGGTTTGAATACAAAATCAAGAATATTTTATGCCCTATGCTCCAAGTTTTGAAAGAAACATAGGAAGGTCAAAAAAGTTCATCATTCATCGCTAACCTGAACGAGTACAATGTTTGCACCTTTCTTATGAGCTTCCCTAATCAACCTGCAAAATAAATGATCAGTCCCTAAGCTTGCTGGTCAAGCAACAACAAACAGGGAGTGATAGCTAATATCACAATGTAACTTTACAGTCATGTATCGCTCAAATCACAGAAGTGTTGATTCCTTTGCGTAGTAAGAACTTACTTTTAAAAACTTTGTATGGTTAAAGATTGAGCAATAGGATGTCAAGCCAAGAATAATAATTAAGGTGAATACTAGATGAAAACTGTTAGTAAAAGCTTTACAAGGGAATGGACATGCTCAATTGCCACACAATAGCTTGTGGACCAAACAATGCACTCAGACAAAGCTATGCCTTCAAATATGCAGCATATAAGAAACGCATTAGTAAAGAAATCCAACAGAAGCAAGTATGTTGACCACTTCTGGTCCGGACGTGGAAACATAATATGTGGTAATAGTTTAAGAACACGACTACAGAAGAATTGAAAACAATGTATGTTTCTATCGCATTATCCAACGGCACGACGTCAAAAAAAGTACATAGCAGATGCCTCAATAATTCAATGCAAGACCACGGTTATATCCGTGGAGAAGAACAAATTCGCAAGTACATAGCAAAAAGGAATTGCATGTGCAATAAGAGAGGAGCTGGCATAAAGGTGGTCATTACAAATTCACAAGTATATAGCAAAAAGGAATTGCATGTGCAATAAGAGAGGAGCTGGCATAAAGGTGGTCATTACAAATTCACAAGTATATAGCAAAAAGGAATTGCATGTGCAATAAGAGAGGAGATGACATAAAGGTGGTCATCAATTTATGCCCCATGGCGTGTTGCACAAACCAAGATACAAACTCAATGTGCAATACATGCCCGTTGAAGATTATTGCAGTTTCATTCAGGTGAACTTGCGCTTCAAATTTTAAGTCATCAGTCACGACAAGTGAACCCAAGTAAAATAATACTCCCTCCGTTCATAGTATAAGTCAATTTAGTTTCCCAATATATGTCATTATCACTTTCCAATACACTTTTTTCTCTTTTCAACACACTTTCTCTCTTCTCAATAAATCTCAATCTCTATCTCTTTCCTCTTTATTTTCTGCGCATCATGCTTTTTCACTTCTCTTTAATTTTCGTGCCCAGAGCTAGAATGACTTATAATTGTGAACGAATGGAGTAATAGGAAAGAAAATCAATCCCATAAGTACATGTGACCCATCAATTATCAAATTGCTTGGCATGATATTCGATTGTAAATCAAACAGCAATGCTAGAAACCACTACTGACATGATTATCTGAACAAAAACCCATTAAACGAATCACATACTATATGAGCATCGATGAAAACTAAATTCCGTACGAACCAGCACAGAACGGGGGAAGCCAGCAGCTAGGGATGATACCTCTCTGCGGTGGCGACGTTCTCCGACTCCACGTCGGTGCAGGCGAACTGCACGGCGGCGACCGCCACCTTCCTCCCCGCGCCGCGGCCCGCAGCCATCGCGTCCGGAATCCCTCTCTCAGACCAGACGCGCGGGTTCCCCACTCCACCAACTCCCGCCCGGCTCCGCTTGTTGGACTTTGACTGCTCCTGCCGCTGCTTCTTCGGACGGAGAAATGCAAACGGGATTCAATGATTTATCGAGAGAAAAAGGAGCCGCCTCGGACCCCCACCACAGGCATGGGCTGGTGGAGCCGGTTTCGTTGACCTCGCGGCTGGGCTGGCGGGCACCGCCAATCGGCTCGATCCGTGGACCGTGGTCTCATTTTTTCGCGGCCTCGCCGACTCCTGAACACGGATGAGGCCCGGCCGAGCCCAAACGATCTCGAAACGGCCCAACTGCATCTGAAAAAGCGTCGCTTTCCAAAGCCGAAGGCCCAAATTGGTATCCAGCTATCCAGTCGCGGTTTTCCCCAAAACCGTGTTCTTTACCGGACAGAGTCGACCGAGAGAATGAAAAAAAAAAGGCCGTGTTGTTTATCCGGCCGGCTCATCCTTATCTCCAGTCACGTGAGGATCGATCTAGCGCGTTCGGAGCATCGGCCGCAGGACACTGACAGACCCGGCTAGAAATAGGGCCGGACCGTTTCTCTGCGCGCATCGACCAAGCGAGGCGTATCCACGACGACGTGTCAACGCGCCGGCGTCCTTGGAGGTGCAAGTAGACTGATCTTGCGGAGCAAGAAGAGAGGGTTGGGATGGCTACAAGAAGGGCGCTGCAACTGAGGCCGGCCGCGACCTGGGTGGCGAGGAGGATGGAGGGGTTCGGCCGCGCGCCGCGCTACTTCAGCGACAAGACCTCCGGCAGGGTGCTCAGCGAGGAGGAGCGCGCCGCCGAGAACGTCTACATACAGGTGACGATCGATCGATCTCCTCTGCTTTGATGACCATGATCCGGCTTGATGATCATGACCAACTGAGCTGGGTTGATTCTTTGGGTGAGCAGAAGATGGAGAGGGAGAAGCTGGAGAAGCTGAGGAGGAAGGCGGACAAGGACAAGGCCGAGGCCGCGAAGAGGGCCGCCGCCGGCAAGGGCGACAAGGTGACGCTAACCAACCACCTAGTAGTCATGATTCATTCGCGATTCATCATCTTTGTTTGCCTGTGTGCTGATGCTCGTGGCTTTGTTGGGTTGACTGCAGAAGGGGGAGGCACAACCGAGCTGATCGCGCCAATCCGACCAGATGATGCCCGTCACGGTTTAGATACAAGTGATGCGCATGTACATTTGTGTGAAAAAAGGATGTGGATAAATCTGGATTATTTAGTACTCTCTTTTAAATCGATGATACAAACTGTATGTGTACTGATGTTATCTTGTCGTTGTAAATCGTAATGGTGACTGGTCGGGCAGAGTTTCTAAGTATGTGGTGGCCTCTGTCCAACGTGGTAAAATAAATGGAAACTGAAATGAACTATTTCTGGTAGTGTGCAATTTTTTTTTATCCTCTCAATCTTCTCATATACTTCCTCGAAATTACAAATATCAATTTATTTATTTTATTAAAAAAATAATTTAAATATAAAAAATGTAAATTGTAATTTAAACAATTTTAATGATAAAGTAAATTATAATATTTTTTAATAAAATAATAATTAAAGTTGATGTTTGTAATAATCCGATATCAATTTTAAAATAAAAGTAAATTGGTGTTAAAAAATAGTGATGTTGATATTTTAAAACGAGAAAAGTAATAAGGGTGTTTGAATGCTGAGGTTGCAGCTGTGCTGCACAGCAATATAAATAAATTTTATTGTAGGAATGAACTTTAAACAGCCACAGCATCAGCTAAAGAAATGGCATCGGAATACACCCATAGTATACTAAGAACATTTAGGGCATGCGCAATGTTTAATGCTGAGTTCGGTATTAAGTTGGACTCACATAATACTGACATTAGCTATTTGGACTTTACGATGTTTACTACTCTAAGTGAGTTTCACGCATAATAAAAAAATCTCAAATCTCCACTGCTGCCACCCTCTTTTTCCTCATTCCGTACTACTCGCATGTATATTTTCAATACTTTATTCGTTACAATCTGGGAGCCGTGTTGACGTCGACAGCAACAAAAAAAAATTTTACTGCTGGGTGGTACAAAGTTCTCACTCATCATTTATTGCTTAGGACCGAGTTTTCTCCCCCATTGTGGACGCCCTTCGCAAACCGCCGATATTTCTAAGCGTATTGATGCGTGGGGAAGAGCAGGCATTAGAGATAAGCTCTGGCAGGCAAGCCATGCGACAGACAGAGCGCAACGACAAAATTCAAATTTAAATTAAACTGCTACTGGTAATCCACTGAGGATCCATGTACATGAATGGCACGGGCTCTTCCGACCCGCTAACAAGCTACCACTAACAAGATCACAAAAGACGAAAAATTCCAGGTGGCCGACAATACGTGAGCAGCCACACATGTTACGCGATCTGGGGGTCGGCCGGCTCCTCCTCCGATGCTCCCTGGCAGCTTCCGCGAGCATGGCCCCGCCCGGCGCCCTTCGACGCCCTTGGCCTTGGCGCGCTCTAGTGTCTTGGCTAGCTAGTCGTCGGCTAAGCTCCTGGCGGGAGCCCTTCCGGCTCTCCGATGGCTCGGGAAGCAACACGTGACGCGTGCGGCGGCACGCCACGAGCGGCGACTCATCACCCCGTGTGCGACGGACCGCTGCTCCGGCCGGACGGCCCCGAGGCACGACACCTTGGGCGACCCCGGCTCCTCCAGACGAGGGGAGGCCTGACGCGGCTCCCCAGCCGCGAACACCCGCGCGCGGCCGCCGGCGAGCCTGCACGGGGAGCACCGGACCTTGCCCGCCGCGGCCGGCGGCAGGCCGCCGATGACGACGGGCACCACCTTCCTCGGCGCCGACATCGAGCTCCTCGGCGCGGTCTGCGCCTGCTGCACGCTCCTGCGCGCGGCCGACTTGGGGTTGGCGGCCGCGCCCCTGGTGGAGTCGTCGCGCCGCAGCACCGCCACGACAGCGCCGCCGCCGACGTCGCACCAGTCGATGTCGTCCCCGATACGGTGCCGTATCGACTCCGCGGGAGCGTACGGGTCCACCTCTCGTTCCTCCTCTCTGTCCGAGTCGTCAACGAACGCGTCGCCGCACACCACGGCGTCGGGATCGGGCAGCGACATCCCGTCGACCGCAGCGAGACACTCTGTCTGTCCCGTGGCTACGCGACTTGTGCGAGCAGACGGGCAGGGAGGAAGAAGCCAGCAGCGGCAAGCACGACAGGGTCCGCTTTTGAAGGGAGCAGGCAGGCAGGCCGTGGCCAGGGGTAGTGGAACGGGTATAACAACATGTGCTTTGCCGGGGAGATGCAGCGCGCCATTGGCCCGGAACCGGAGATTTGAAAATGGCGCAGTGGTTGGGACCTCGGTGGGGCGGCTGGCTGGCCGGGGTTGGAAGCTAATGGCGTTGTTGACTCTTGCCTGCCGTGGATGGTTGCGCTTCCGAGACCCATGTCGCGTCCGCTTGCGCTTGTCTTGTCGGAGCTAGCCGAGTTGATGATTTGGTTTAGCTCGAGACCACGACCCGTTGCTAGTTTTATCGAGTTGATTTGGTTAATGGTTCGTCATTCGTGGATTCCTGGCTTCCGGGTTAGTGGAGGTATGGCGCTCGTGCTTGGCGCCGCACCAAGTCAGCGGTACGGCGGCTGGACGATCGATGCATGGAATGGAAGCTTCTCTCTTGCTTTTGAAACGGAGCCGTTCTCGATGGAGATGAAATTGGGCTTCGTTTCAATGGTCCTAGCGCTCCGTGCATGAGTCTCGGTTCTTTGGATGAACTTAAAAATGATGCGCCCGCGGGTAAGGAAACGAGATGGATGGAAATCATTCTTAGTCAACGTGCACATCATCAGTTGCATTGTGTACTGAAACGTGTAAGCAGCCCGGTGCTGCTTGTAGTCGTCATATGTCTCAGTATGTGGCTATTTGGAATAGAGAATTTGTCTTGATCGGAAAATTTTGATTGTAAAATTGCATCTCTCTTTTTTTTAATGCAAAATGTGTCACGCACGATCTGGAAACCTGTAAGCGGCCCTGGGAAATAACAATACGAAAAGCAGATTAATAATCGGTCTTGTACAACTCTCTCTGTTGTTCAAACATCCGAGGGTCCATAGCTCAGTGGTAGAGCAATCGACTGCAGATCGATAGGTCTCCGGTTCGAACCCGGATGGGCCCTTTGTTCGTTCATTGTTTTTTGAGTCACTTTTTTTTTCCCCCCAGTCCTCCCTTTTGTTTTCCTTTTTTTAGTCCTGCAGTTTGGAAGGACAGCGCCAAACGATTTGACGATTTCTCTGGGAAAGTCGAGGTTTTGTGGCCGGCGTTTGTGGAGCAGACAGTGCAGCTTTCAGAGTGGGTGCCAATTGCCATCTCTGCAGCTGAAAGAATCTCCAACTCCATGTCTAACATCCAGGAATTCCAAATGGAATTAGACGTCTCGTTTAGGCATTCGTGTTTGAACTTTGAAGTGGTTTTCAATATTAACAAACATCCAACCAGAGATCTCAATTATAACACAGGAGGAAAATACAATGACATGCCATTTCAGCGCGACTTCTCATCTCCGATCCTGATTACACCATCGCAGTGGATCATGCCAGTTTACAGTTTATTCAGTGTTATTCTGATATCCATTGAACTGCATGACAGCATGAGTCTACTGCGTTTTCCTAATCTTCAACGAGCTGTCGTAGAGCTGAACCGTCCGACCATTCAATGGTTGTGTCGGCCTGGAGTTGTGCCTGTAACTCCCCTCCAAAGGGGCCATCAGATCAGCAGCCTGTTCCTTGCTCATTTCTCTTATCTGCAAGATAATGGCATCCACAACTTCAAGAGCGTAAATTAAATAATTTGATAAGATTTTTCTTGACCGTATTTCAGGTTAATATTGCCGGGGTTACCTCATAAAGGATGTTCCAAATCACATTCTCAGTGCATGGAGGTGTAGTGAGGGATCCAACGTATCTGAAATATCTATCACCCTGCGTCAGTTCTGTCATGTCCACCACTCCAACAGGGAGAGGATCGCCTTTCTCAGCCTTGCAGCCCTCAGCATGTAATTCGGCCAATTTATCTTTTATCTGTGTGAAAGTCACACCCAAAAAATTATAAAATTTTCTGATACATTTTGACTAAGAAAACGGGTAAGGTAGTAGGTAAACCAAACATTCAACAAGCTTGTGATAATTTACCTGGAAGAGAAAAGGATCTGGTTTTCCGTATCGATAAAGGATTGCCACGACAGTAATGTTACCATCTTTAGTGTAGTGAACCATGTGGAGCTCCACTGGAAACCTTTCAGGATAATGCACAAGACATACAGTTAGTACAGCAGATAGTTCATGCTTTACCATTTAGCAGTGTGTAAGGCAAACCTGTGGCCGTTGATGGTGTGCTCGGAGGGAGAGTGCCAATGCAATTGCTGCAGATTATACTTAATCCCACCCACCTTTACAGTCTCAACAGTGTCATTGTAACGCAGCTGCATCATCCAAAAAAAAAAAAATTCCACTACTTACATCATACTTTCAAGTTTTTTTCAGAAATTGATTCTGATGTTATACATAGTTATTTCCAGCTACTGCATATAAAAGACAACAACCCAATACTGTCCACATTTCGCTGCTGGGAAATTATAGTACGTAATAGACCATGAATATACCTAATCTAGATTCAAAAGGGCGCCAGGATATGTGCCTTTCATCGTGAAGGGTGTATTTTCATGAAAACATGTACTCCCTCTGTTCTAAAATTATTCTTGCCGGTTAGGTTAAATATAAAAGATAACTCAAATTTTAACTAACTGGCAACAATAATTTTGGGGCGGAGCATATATACTTCACAGTATGTCAAAATCCTGAGTTTGTATATTATTGGAGTTATATCCAATAGCCTCAATCAGTGATGATGCAACATAGTGTAGATAGCGACTGAACTTTAGACTAACGAAGGATGTGCATATGATCCTAAAGTAAGGACAATGGTGGATTTTCATATCTTGTATCTATACATTGTATTTTCATATAATTAGAAATTTTGGTTCAGAACAAACCGCGATGTTGAAGACATTGTCAACAATGCTTGCATTTGCAGCAGTATAATCCCTTTCAAGGGCCTCCAAATTTGGATTGTGGACCACATCATCTTTCAAAATATTGATTGGAGATTGGTTTATTCCATTTGAGCAAAGTGTGAAATTAGGACTTAAGCTTCCCCATTTGTTTGGACCAGTACTCCCGCTATAACCAAATCTCACACTCTCTGCTTCAAATTGACAAAGAGCACAAAAATTAGGAATGAATTTGAATCAGCAATAAACCAAATCCTACAATCGTATGTCAAAAAGGTAATTACTCTGATTTCCATATTTGCCCTTTCTCAATTTCTGTAAATTTACATTTTAATAGACTCTTTCTTCCTTAATACTAATAAATATTTCATGGAGACTTAGTAAATCATTTTTTATTTTTTTGAAAGACCGGTAAATCATTTTTAAAAAAAAAATCTTATTTACTCTCCTGATTTTACTCTGAATAGTCCTGCAAATCTTCTTCGGATAATATGTTCCCACTGAACAAGAAAATCAGCGAGTAAACCATCTGAACAAGTGACAACTGGTATCCTACCATGACTCAACTAAAAACACTAGAACAACAAACTAATTGAGTTTAAAAATCCAGTGGAGCCTTTCAATTGTAATATATCGAGGAGGGTTAAGGCTCAAACGAACTGTCACATGGATGGTTCAGAGCAACTATACAACAGCACCGCAATGGACTAACTAGGGAGGCAAATGGCACTTTTGGGTTATAATGTTCATGAGAATGCTAGGCAAAAAAGAAACACGCACCATGGTCGCAAGCCTGGTTCACAAGAAAGCAAGTAGACAAAAGGACAATGCGGATTGCTATTTTCTTGGAAGCCATCATATTCTTCAACTTCTGTTCAGAAACATGAACTTTGGGTATCCTACCAACAGAGTACTGAACTGTAAGAATAAGCACCCAGAGAGCAAACAGAAGGCCCAAATATATAGGAAGCTCACAGCATAGTACTGGTGCAAATATGCATAGTATATGCTTGACTACATCAGCACAGTTTCCCCATTCCTTGATATAACTGGAACAGTAAGGTTAGTTAAATATATGATTTCTCTGTAAAGCCTCACTACACAATCCTTCTTAGTGGATATAAATGTATTGTTATGAGAGTGAAGAAAACGATGTTAGATATCGATATCAACAATGCTGACAAGAACCTTGACAGCACATTATGCTTTTGCGTAAACACAAAAGGGCATTTGATGACAGCTCAAATTAAGTATCATATATTACAGGCAAAAGCATCATATGTGAAGATGACTGGCAAAGGTGTTTTGCGTACTCAAAATCGAGATACAAAATCAATCTGAGATCAGATAAATGGCTTTATACGTTTTGCAAGTGAACGAAAGCACACCTGTGCAACCATAGGGGTTAAAATCATAGTCAGTATGATCACAATTTAAAGATATTTAATTTGGAAAGATATATACCATTCATGAAGACCTACAAGACCTGGGACCATATGAGATTGAGACGCTGGATCGTATAGTAGCTTTGAACTCAATGGACTCAACTGTGCTGAACTATATTTGCCCAGAAAAAGATGGGCTGTACAAAAAAAAATTAACAAAAGAATTAGCTGATGCATAAAATTGGCTCTTGTGAGAGAATTTGTTGAATTTTTATCCTTCCCAAGATAGAAAATAAGGTTGTATCAATAGATTTGGCAGCACCAAGGCAGATCAATGTGATGAGCATGCGCGGGGAAGGAGCAGAGCGGCGCCATTCGTTTTTCCGTTTCGGCCCGGTGGGCCGTAGAGCTGTGCATCGCGGCGTTTGCTTGCCGCGGCAGGTTGTACTCTAGAGATGGGAGCTGGTTTTGCATCGCCTTGTGTTTTTTTTATAGGCGTTTACCGGACGTGGAATTATATGAAAAAATTAAAAAAAAACAGAGAATTGGGTTACAAACTCAACCCTTTTAGCACACGTGGATTCACATGTGTTTAGCGGACGTGGATTTTAAGTTCTTATTGGTATAGAAATAACATAATAAATACCTATGTCTTGATCAGAAACTCCTATCTTTATAGCACACTATTGAATAATTTGGATATAAACCTACAGATCCAATGCACGGTTCTTGCTATTTCATTTCTCTATCAAGAGGATAGTTTTTTTTTTCCTATTACATTGTCACAATTCGTTATTACAAGATGAATATATATACAGTTCCTGGAGATTATTGCAATTGTTTGACAATCGAGCTTTAAGATTTTTATATTATATTTTAAATTAAAAATAAAATCTTATATTAATTTTAGACCAAAATAAAAATTAAATAACTTAAAGGTGTGTTTAAATTAGAGAGATTTTATTAAAAGCTAACATAACTTTAAACTTTTCTCCAAAAACTAGTTAAGCGAAAGCGTAGTGCACCATCAGGCAAGGCCCAAAATGTAGCCCCTTTTGGTGTCTCTTCCTGGATGAGCCCAAGTCGTCGGACGGCTCCCGACCAAATCCGATTTGGTGGCCACGATCGGCACACACCAGCACCTCTTCCTCCTCCGTTCCCCTCCACAGCCGGAAGCCCTCCGCGGCCACTCCGCCGTTCTCCGTGCAAAATGCCCACCGCCGTCGCCTAAACCCCAGCCCCAAGCCTCCCCGCCATGGCCGCCACCGCCTCCCTCTCTCTCACCCTCCGCCTCCGCCCTCCTCTTCCTCCCCCATGCAGGCCCTCGCGCTACCCGTTCCTCCTCCCGCCCTCTTCTCTCACCATCCACCGCCTCCACGTCGCCTCGTGCCGTCCCTCGCCCTCGTCGCGCCCCAGCCTGAGGGCGCGCGCCGGTGGCACCATCCAGGCGCCGACGCTGGCGCGCCCCGGTGGGGCCGTGGAGACAGACCGACTCCCCTCCGACGTGCGGGACCGCGCCATGGAGGCCGTCGACCACTTCGGCGGCCGCGTCACCATCGGCGACGTCGCCTCCCGCGCCGGTCTGCAGCTCGCGCAGGCCGAGCGCGCGCTCCAGGCGCTCGCCGCCGACACAGAGGGCTTCCTGGAGGTGCGCCGTTGTTAGTAATTCCTCCTTGTCTCTTCCGCTGCTAATCCTCCGGAGCATTCTTCCGGGGTTTCTTCGATGACAATTTTTGCTGAACTGAGTAGGTATCTGAGGAAGGAGAGGTGCTGTACGTATTCCCAAAAGACTACCGTTCAAAGCTGACTGGCAAGTCATTCAGGATGCGGGTAGAGCCAGTGGTGAAGAAAGCCAAGGTATAATGAGATCGGGAGATGTAATTTTTATCCTTGGTTACTAGAAGTTGTGCTGATATTAGTTGTTGCTCGTTTGCAGGAAGTGGGTGCATATTTGGTACGTGTTTCATTTGGAACGGCACTCATTGCCTCAATTGTGCTGGTATACACCACCATCATTGCCATTCTCACAAGCTCAAGGTACGCTTGGTGCACATTATGTGAATGTTGTAGTGATGAGTGACTAAGCTATTTTGTGAGCGGAAGAATGGTTTTAATTAATACTGCATTTTTTGGGGGTGCTGCTTGGGATATTGGGGGGGGGGGGGGGGGGGGGGGGGGGGGGTATTTCACTTTTTAGCAATTGAAATGTTCTGTTCTTGATTATTTGCATAGCAGGTAAAAATGAAATAATAAAGCATATGCCGCTTTAGTGGAGGCGTCATCATTTAGCCTAATGTTACTTCCATTGATAGCATTTCCTCTTCTTCTGGCAGTGATGATGATAATCGTGGTAGGCGCAGGAGATCTTATGATTCTACTATCATCATTCCGACAGATTTGTTTTGGTAAGTTCCGAGTAATTTTTATGCATCGTTCAAACTTGCTATATACCCTGTTACCGTCTTAACTGCCATCCGAATCATTTAACCACTGTACAGTTTGAATCAAATGCTGCATGTGCCTACAGTTGAAAATTTGAAATATACTAGCCTAGAATAAAATGAAAACCTGACAAAAGTGCTGTACTTATGTTTGAAATAATGCTGTTAGTAATCCAATCGAAGTAAATACATTGAGTTGAGTTAGAGTAGCTGGTATTTGTTTTTTCAAGTTGTATCTGTAAAACTTTCCATGCAAATTATCACATATCTTGGGATAATGTTCCAAACGTGATATTCATGGAGGCAACTCTAAATACAGTAACAATGCTTTCAACCTATCCCACTATCTATAGTCTGGTTCTGGGAGGTTGATGTTTATAGCTTGCACTCCTCCTTAAGATGTCATCATTGAAAATTGAAATAGGACATGGGCCTGCACATATCCTTTGGAAATGCAACTTTGTATGTAAACAAAAATAATCTTGTATACACATTCTTTTTGTCCTCATCCCAATTTCATGTACCTGCAGGTATTGGGATCCAGATTATTATAGAAGGCGTCGAGTAGAAAAAGAAAATGGGATGAACTTCATTGAATCTGTAATTTAAAAGGGTTTGACTTGATTTGTTATTCCCAATATGTAGTGCGAGCATATATGTAGGTTAACACTGTATTGAATGTTTATTAAATTGATTCTCAGGTATTTTCATTTGTGTTTGGGGATGGTGATCCAAATGATGGTCTTGAAGAGAAGCGCTGGAAGATGGTAACTCTGTTGAAGAAAACAAAGCTTCTGCTATTTGAAATTTCCAGGACTGTTTATATAACCACTGTTTGTTTGATTCACAGATTGGGCAGTATATTTCATCAAATGGTGGAGTTGTTACAGCTGAAGAACTGGCGCCTTTTCTTGATGTGCCACCACCGTCAGAACAGTCCAAGGCATGTGAACTCTAATTCAAAGCATTAATAATCATAGTTCATTTTGTTAGTCATGTTTGAGTTCTCCACTCTTAAAATGTACTCGTCGCATCATATTCATACAATATCTTGAACTGCAGGATGATGAATCATTTATTCTCCCAGTTCTTTTACGCTTCCAGGGGCATCCAGAAGTTGATGATGAGGTCTAACTTTCTTTTCCTCTCGATGTTTAATACTTCTAATACAAATATGTTATTGTCCAATGTAGGCTACACTTTTTTTTGATGTAAATACAGTAAGGGAAGCCCCTACTGTCGATTTATTAGAAAAAAAACAAAAGAAACTGTACACTCTAAATATTGCCAGTGTACTTCAGCGCATCTTGGTAGAACTAACCCACCCTCTGGTTTTGTTTTCAGGGAAATATTCTCTATCGATTTCCATCACTGCAGCGTACTGCTTCATCGAGAGGTGTGGGGATTAGGGAATATGTGGGTACCAAATGGTCTGCAATGTTTAGTGGAATTGAAAAGTACTTAGAGGAAAAGCCCTGGAAATTCAGGTCAGTACGTCCTTTTAAGCATTCTTCCTGTTTTTGAGTTAATACCCCCCAAGCGATAAACCAAAAATTTTTTAAGAAAAAAAAAAGACAAAAAGGAAGGGGAAAAGAAGATAAAAAAAGGAGAAGATAAAAACCAAACAGAAAAGGAAATGCTATTTCAAAAACTTGGATTTTTAATAAATTGAACTTTAGATTCAAAACATAATTAGTGTTTTTGGACCACAAACATAACATTGGTAGTGTGTTGCATCAGCTGGGCAATGGAAATTAGGAGTTAATGCATTAGAGTGTGCTTTTTTTTTTTGGAGTATATGTTAGAGTGTGCATTTCATGAGGCCTAAATTTGCCATTTAGTTTCCTTTCTGTATGTCATCTTATGCCGACCTGTTCATTTCCAGTAAAGCAAATGCATCAGAGAAGGCAATGGTTGCTGGTCTGGGAGGACTTAATCTTTTTGGCGTTATCATTCTCGGAAACTTGTTGAAGTAAGAATCATGATTCTGGCCACCCAAGTATGATTGTTCTACATTTTCTTCAACTGACACTTGACTCAAAATTTGTTTTGAAGGCAAATGACAGTGACACCTGGTGGACTCATATCATTTGCTGCACAGCTATATCCTTTGCTTCAGGTATGATTGAACTTTATATGCCTTTTCAGTACTCCATAAGGTGACCTTATCTCGACATGCATTATGTTCTGAAGAAAGATCACTGACCCTTCTCTTTTTTTAAAAAAAGGACTTTCCAAAGGTCATGAATGCAAACTGTTGATTGCTGAATTATGTTGTGTACTTAGGGCGTGTTTGCTTCATTGCCGCCGCACGCCACAGCTTGCCGCGCCACAGGTATGGCGTGTGGTGTGTGCCAAACGCTTACGCCACCATTTGCCGAAGCTTCAGCGAATGCCACAGCAGCTAGTTCATTTTCTTCGCCTTAGCACGCCGAATGTGTGGCGGACGAATTGTCCACCAAACTTCTGGCGCAGCCACCGCTCTGGCTTTGTGCGGCAGCGGCGGGGACCAAACAGGCTCTTATATTTAATTTAAGAATTATGATGAACATTATCAATGGATATACTGATACTTATGATGAATATTATCCATGGATTCACTAATACATATGGTTGTCTGTAGATATATGCTGGTTCCTTTTTTGCAATACCATTATTTAGATGGTTTCTGCTACGCAAGACCAACAATGATATTAGAAGACGGAATAAGGCCAGAGAGCAGCGAGCTCAGGAACTTTTGTCACCTGATTCTTCTCTCAGGAAAAAGGTAAGAATCACTGAATGTTGTGAAGCTTTGTTCTGGAATAAGCTTTGAATTGAAGTTCGACACGATTTCACGCAAGTTTTGAGGCACACAAAGATCAGTTTGGAGAAACTTAGGCATGGATTTGGGGCTTCGCAAGATAAATTGTATATCTAGTATTGATATATGATTGGCAGCAAATTTCTGAGTTCTTTCCAATAATAAACTTCATATAAAGAAACTACTTAAGAGGGGCTTAGCTTGTAACAGCTACAGCACGACAAACAGTATAAAATGAAAACAGATGCTATTTTCCCTATACTTTTATTTGAAGTAGCATAATTTGGATTGTGTTTTCTGCCTTTTCAGTTGCTCAGTGCACGAGACATGGCTCAACGGAAAGTAATTACACCAGAAGAGATTGTCTATACTACCGAGAAGGATCTATTGGATCAAGATTATGAAGTCAAGGAGTGGGAGAGGAGATTTAAGGAGCTTGAGTCAGAGTGACGGGTGTGATGGATGTATGACATTCATACTAGCCCTGACATGGTCCTTCGGTTGGCTGCATGATTTTGTTGATCCAACTAAACGATGGGTAGGTCTGGTTGGACCGTTCAACCCAGTAAATCAGATGGTTGGGAACTGAAGCATTCCACCACTTGGCCATGAAAGTTTTGCTGAAGCTGCTGGTTAAAGTTTAATCTACGGAGTTATGCAACTGATGTACATATCTGAGCATGAATCAGCACATTTGTATAGGTAATTCCATGCGTGGGCTTGGATTCCAAATTCAGGATTTGGCATGAGAAACAGGGATACAATGCTGCTCTGTTCGAATGGAGCTGCATCAGAACATGTAAAAAAAATACAGCCACTAACAGGGGGCTCAGAATTAGGTATTCATGTCAAGTTCCATTGTCAGAGATTGACATTGTTATGATTTATAAAGCTTCAGGGAATTGATTCTTGATATGAACTGACAATTTCTAGCATTTACCATAACATATGTATCCCTGCCTCTACTTCTCAGTGATAGATGATTGCATGAATCTGTTCCCAGTTTCATCATTCATAGACAAGAATTGGACGACATTAGATGTAACAAATCCGGAAGAAATATATTACCCTGATTACCCCTATGAATTATGGATAAATACATAGTTCCATACGTAGTTTCTACTTTGTGAGCCAAGACAGGTAAACTCTGATGAGTTACTGATCTACACGCTTCCGTTAGCTATAACCTAGCAGTATCTGTTGAGACGGTTCAGCTCCTGAGGTCTGTCAGAAATTCAGAATGCTGTTGCCTGTGGGGGGAAGTTCCGGTGGACCAAAACAGTTCAAAGTTCCTGCTGCATATGCCAGATCATTAGTTTATGACAAATCCTTGTATGAACAAAAGCTTCATTGCACCTGAGTTTTACCTTATGTGCTGGTACAGGAACCCTGTCCGCATGAGATACTGTGCTGTTCACATACCACCCCCACTACACTTGTCAGTAGTTGATCAGTGCCAAATGTTGTCAGGATAATACAAAAGCCACGGATGCCATGGCGACCAGCGCAAAAAAATTAATCACCTGCCAAACACACAAGCCAGTGTTCATGCAAAAGCACAAAAAAAAAATGTTCAAGGGAACTTATGAGTAGGTTATAACTCAGGAACGGCGCATTTCAAAACAAATAAACATGTGGGTATCTTTTTGGCCTTGTCTTGGTGGAGAATCGTATACCTCGCCTAACATGTGCTAATGGCATCTCTCTGCCCACTCAAACTTGAAAAGAATGGAACAATATTCAGGTGACGGGACAGGCAGGACATCAAGGTAAGGGTAAGCAAGCAAGAACCGTTGCTGGGCAGAAGCACCTAATCCGTCACATCGATGCATGAAACGCGCAGGATACTTGATAATCATCCAGTTGTACGTATTGCAGAATCAATCAAGAAGGACGTTACCTGCCGCGCTCCATGCGAGATCATCCACGGCGACGGCGGGAGGTAGCCATTCAGGCCGACGTTGTAAACCGGCGTGCCGTCGGGGTAGAAGAGCCCGTAGTTCCGCTCCGACGCCGGCCCGGGCTTGAGGTTCTCGTTGAACAGGGCGAACACGTACACGTCGACGGGCGTGGACGGCCGCAGCGGCGTGCCCTGCTTCATCTCTATCCGCTGCATGAGGTTGCGGATGTACGTCCCGGCGTTCTCGGGCGTGGCGCCGTGCTCGTCGGGGTCGCCCCGCGACGGCCACCCGGTCTCGGACACCTTCACCTCGATGTCCGTGTGGCCCAGCTTCTGGATGGCCGCGTACACGGCGTCCACCTGCGCGTACAGCATGTTGTCGTAGCTGAGCCGCGTGCTGGTGTCCGTGACGCCGGCGTTGGGCCGGAACAGCACGTAGTCCAGCGGCACGCGCTCCGGGTCGGCCTTGTACGCGAAGAACGGGTAGCAGTTGATCAGGAACGGCGACCGCGTCGCGGACAGGAAGCTGAGGAACGGCTGGATGTGCGACATCGCGGACGGGCGGAACGCGCCGGCGGACGGCGGGAAGGAGGCGGCCATGACGTCCAGCGAGTGCGCCGTCGTCACGTTGACGCGGCCCTCCAGCCCCTGCGCTACCAGCGCACGGTGCACCGACTGCATGGCGGGGAGGAGCGCCGCCTGCAGCGCGGTGTCGTCGCCCTTGAACACCTCGTTGCCCACGGTGATGCAGGTGATGCGCGCCCCCGCGCGGAGGTGCGGCAGCACGTGCTGCTGCAGCCACGCCTGCGCCGCCGCCGGGTCCACCATCGCGTGGACGTCCTCGTTCGGGATGGCGATCACGAACTCGACGCCGGTGCCCAGGAAAGCGCGCAGGACGTTGGGGTCCGCGTCGTAGAGCTTCACCTTGCTGATCCGCAGCGACCGGAGCAGCCACGACACGCGCGACGGCGAAGGGAGGTTGTTCGCGATCTGCCCGTAGTTGACGCCGATGGACAGGGCCTCTGCCACGGCCACTTGCTCTGCACAATTATTTGATTGAGTGAGTGATACCATTATTAGATTGAAATTTAGCGGGAAGAATAACATCTTTGATCCAAGTGACAGTTTGACCGTTGTAACCACACAGACTTCAAAACTACGGCAATGGCATATATTGCATCGGGAAACACATATACGTGATTGATACTCCACCGTTGCTGCCGAAAGCTGAGAACAGTACAAGGAGTATACATAATCTAGGTAGAAAGAATACAAATATACAGGTGAGACAGTTTGAGAGCCGAGAGCGCTTGATCCAATGGAAGCAAGATCTCATTGGACCACATGGGAACGTGGCTCTGCCACTCATCAGTCATCAGTCATCACACAGCCTGGCTCAAACGACCATATACTAAAATGGTCCAGCTATTCCCGGACCACGTGGACTGCCAAATCGCAAGTTGCAAGTCGCCGGTGGCCACTGAATATTACCTTTGTGGAGAAAGCAACACCAGCCCGATCAGGAACAGATCAGCACATGGAACCGGAGAGGAAATGGGGGTGGAATCAGTGAAGGCGTGGCCACTACTGGGCATTTCGAGAAGGAAAAGAAGCGAGAAAAGTTGATTCGGTGACCCTGATATGTCGCCATTGCGGCCGGCGGGTTACGCCACGGAGCACCTGGCTGGGGAACACGAACGTTCCGCGTCATTCGACACCTCTACGCCGTTTGTGTGATAGTAATGCTAGTTAAGAGCTACAAGTAGACAGTATAATATCAGTAAAAGCAGCCGGTGATGTTAGGATTTCAACAAATGCGGCTGCTTATGCTGGTAATCTCAGCAAACACTCTTACTAACTAGATTATCCCCTGCCTAATTAAGCTTTGATAACGCGAAAGAGGAGCCAAAGATTGGGAACCAACGAGCATTTCAGAGGAACACCAGACATATCAAGAACCGTATCGTTCCTATCACAGTTGGGATTTGGGGGATCGGCAGGTTGTAACGACGGGAGAAGCGGGCGGAGAGACTTGCCTGTCAGGAAGATGGTGAGGAGGAGGATGTAGCTGGCGGCGAGCCTGGACGACGGAGCTCGTGTCGGAGCAGTCGCTGTTCTTGACAGCTTCCCGGCCATCCACTTGAACCCGGTTCAGCCGCCGGTTGCTCCAAATGCACAAGAGAATAGGAGCAGTTCCAAGTTCGAATCAGTCGCACTCGCACCGGAGCAGACACAGCTCTTTCTGGCAGCACGAGCCGCTCGCGATTCCGTGTGCGCTCGCGGGAAGTCGGAAGGGAGCCGAGGGAGGGAAAGACGCCCGATCGGATTCGGACGCCGGCTATATAGGCAGCAGCAGTGTTGGCAGTTGTTGCAGGTAGGGTCACCCGTGTCTGGCTGGAGCCGATCTGCGAAGCCGTGACCTGTGAGGAGAGCGCGAGGAAGGAGAGGGGGACCAGCTGGAGGGAGGCTGAGTTGACGAGCGCCCTTAGCTTATTTTACCACCAAATACGCGGCAAAATTCCAGCAGAGACGGCACCTGCCCACCTTCACGTCGGCGGCATCCCAGTGACCGCCCCCATTTGTTTCTGACCTTTATGTAATAAACTTTCTGCCATTTTACGCGGCCCGTGATGACTCCCAACGTAAGAAACGACGATTGGCAAAAACCAGCCACCAGCTGGCTTAGAGTCCGTGCAAAAACAACCCTGGACGGGGATGAGCAGTTGAACATGAACGAAACAACGAAGGAAGCCCTCGCCCGTGCCTCTATTGCCAGATCCGAAAGCAAAAGGGGTTTGAAGAATCGGCGATCCGGCAACGCTCGCGCCCGCGGGAGAGTCAACCCAGCCGCCGTCTCGTTCTCACCTCCCCGGCGTCGGCCACCCAACCAGTTTTTTGCCGTGCGCGTCGGTGCCCTGCGGCATTTGGGCCTTTGGGGTCGTGGGGGGCAAGTGCAACGCAGGAGCCGCGCACTGGTGGCGGGGGGAGTGGGATCCCAGATCCAGAGCAGCGGCACGCATTCCGCGTGGTGGGGAGGCTGCCGCGCGCGTCGGCTAGGGACCTTGCCGGCGGGCGGTGCATCCTCCGATCGATCCTCGTGGCATTACGATTAATGTATTGTGTACGTGGTACGCGGCTCCATGCCGCACCGTGTATGCTCGAGGAAGCTGGTAAACCGCCCCGGTTTCGAGCCGTTATCCAGGTCGGCGTCACCATTCACCGACGCCAACGCGGAGCACCACCGACGCACTCCCGGCCGACCGCGCCTCAGAGCCAACTGACCAAGCGAATATATGAACCAGTCGAACAGTTCCAGCCATTTATGAATTCTCCACTTGCAGAAAATTTTAGCACATTGAGTTTAGCGAAGTGTGTGGTCCGTGTGGATATGGATATATGGATTGCAACTGCAACTCTGCAAACACGTGTAAAGCACGGGGGAGAACAAAAAAAAAAAGACTTTACTCGTTGGAATAAGAAACGCGGCCTTTCTCTTCGTTCATCAAAGAGCTTTCTATCAAAGTGCGCCTTTGTGACACTTCAATCTAATCCACATCCTATTCATCTCATCACTCATGACGTTCAATTTTTAAATGGGATGGTTAGATTTATGCCACCATTATAATTTTATGAGTTCTAAGGTATGCTACCACTGTGTCAATTACATAGACCTGCTGTTACAATTGACACATGGGTTACGATGATATATCTTAAATTTTTTAAAATTGTAATAGTATATATCTGATTAATTCTTTTAAAATTGTTGTTGTTAAGATCAAAAAATTTGTAAATCTTTTTTAACGAAAACAATTAAACGGAGAGTGTTACAAAGGAATAGTCGGTGGTACTGTGCAAGTAGGAGATTGCAATTTGCAATACGTGTTGGTGGCGAAAATAATTCACAAAATCACAAACCATCATCAAGGCACCAGTGGGCTCGGTTGGACCGGAGGCACATCAGGCAGCAGACAATACTGGGCCTCTACACCACAAATTCGGGATCACCGTACCGCCTGCCGCGTGGACCAAAAGGGCCCATGAAGAGATAGGTGATTTTTCTCACGATAATCCATTTATCGGGCGCCTAAGTGATTGTTGCCAGTCATTTAATACTGGGCTTCTTAATATTTACTGGTCACTTCTACTAAGCGTTCCATACAAACTCTCTTCAAGGTTATTATGTTCAGGCTTCATGTAAGTTACACTAATTATAGTAGGTTAAAAAGAATCGAGTTAGGGACTTCACTAGATGATAACTGATCTTTTCCTGCTTTTTTAAACGGATTACAGTTTTGTCATTCTTGGTATTTTTATTTTGAGTGCCAAACAACTTTTAATTGAAGTGGGTGTATTTCCTTATGGTTATTGTGGATTTACTTGCCAAAATACACTAGATATTTTGACCCCTTGAGAAAGAAGTCGTAGGGAAAAGTGTTGATCTTCACTACTGGAACGCACCGGTTTCCTTAGGAAAATGTCTCTTTCCCTAGAGATTATTTGCAGTGTTATACAAATACTTTCACTCTTAAAAAGAATATTCGAATTATATTGATACCACACTAAATTTTCATGGCAAACAAGTACTCTGAGTTGAGAGAATCTGTTCCACAAACGGAAAGGGGATCGAACGAAAGACGGTCAAGAGGCCACGTCGGCAAGACATTGATGCAGAATATTATGCCTCCCAGCAGAGAATGCTCATGGAGATCTAAATCTGCGCGTTCGCAGACCTCTGTTGAGATCGCGGAAGCATATCGTGCAGTTCTTCAAACATTATATGAATTTTGACAAATTTATGAGCACATGCGATCATACTCGTAGAATTTAATTACCCGTTGCTAAAGAAGCTCAGTGATATATAGGTGATGAAACGAACGGGAAAAAAAGGGTCCGAAAACCAATCTAGCATAATTAGTTGCGTATTCATCCACATGAACGACAGAATAAATATCAGCTCTTGTTATATTCACCAGACAAATGACGACTATCGGTTTGAACAAGCTGATCATCGGAACACGCCTAAATGGTGATCAACTACTAGGTAGTTAATTACATCCAGAACCAGCCGATGTTACTTATGGCCTTGATCGAATTCGCTCCCCGAACAATCATGGAGTTCAGATAGGGAGAGCACGTACGCACAATCGTCGCTTGCGATCGAATCCAAAGAGGAGGAGAAAGAAGAACAATAAAAAACAAAGCGGTCTCAACGTACGACGAGGGAGTCGACGACGACGATCACGAGCATCCGTTCTGCACCCGGAGGGGCCGTCCCGTGGTCCGGCGCGCGGCGACGCACTCGGCGACGAGCGCGTCGCGGGCGTTGAGCAGGCCGGCGGTGGCGGCGAGCGGGCGGTCGAAGACGGCGCAGTCGACCCAGTCCTTGAGCAGCCGCTCCTGGCCCCACATGTCCGGGATGCGCACGCGCCCCGCCATCTCCGTGCGGTGCCGCTTCAGCCGCTCCCGCGCGCTCTCCTCCCCCGCGGCCGCCGGCGGCCGCCTCGCTGGATCCGCGGCGCGGAACAAGCCTCCAGTTCCAGTCGCGGCGTGAACCTCCGCGGCTCGGTTGTCCTTCTTCCTCTCCGCCTCCGCTGCCGGCTCGTCGGGCCTCGCCTCAGCGGCCGTCGCCGTCTTGTCACCGCCGGAGGACTGAGACGTCCCTGCAGCCTCCGGCGCCCGCCCCTCCGCCCCTGCGTTGCGGGCCGGCTGCAGCTCGAGGACAGGCGGCCGCTGCGCGACGCAGGGCTCGGAGTCTGACGACGGCGCCATGGCCATGCAGCTAGTACCCGCAGCTGCTAGTGCTAGCTGGCTGCTGCGTGGTTGCCGATGATTCTCCGCGCGATATCGATGCTGTGGTGCAACTGGCTACTGCATGATACGCCTAGGGAAAAAAAGAAAAGATCGGGGATCGGTTGGTGGGTGGAACGGGAGAGAGAAGCAACTCAGCAAGAGCGGGTGGAGCGGGCTCGTACACGTTAGAGACAGAGAGAGGACGAAGGCGGGAGCGCGTGCGCGGGAGGTCTTGGCGTGTGGCTGCGCTTGGCCCGGGTGGGCGGCGAGGTGCGTGTCACCCTCTGGGCGTGTTGTTGCTGGATCGGGCTGGGCGGCCCTGGGCGGCCGCACCAGGGCCAGTGGGTTGATTCGAATAGGCCGGATTTTTTTCAGGGTCCACTTGGCGCGGTGGCTCTCAGCCGCCCGACGCGAATGGCCAGCAGATTGTCATACCCCATTTCTGGGGTACTCTCGTGCACACCGTACCAATCCCTGAACCAGTAGTTGGCACGCACGAAACATTGAGGATACAGGACGCATACATTAATATTACATATATCGTCCCAGATGCTTGAGATACACAATCAAGGTTTACATTACAAACCCTCGAGGAGTGCGTAACATCCCCGGTCAATCATTACATAAATGGCGGAAGCGTGAGACCAAAACTACGCCACAGGCAACTTGCGCGGAGA
>BCLH01001795.1:57318-69383 GCA_001602315.1 Zoysia pacifica | reverse complement strand
TCGTTGTAAACTTAACTTAGAAGTATGATACTTGTGTTTTATATGTAATATAGTAGGTTCTTGTAACTCGGGTCAAAATATACTCCTACTGTTCTTTTCTAGCAACTGCAGGCTTTTAATTTGTCAGATTCCATCAAACTTACCATCTGATTGAAAGAAAATAAGGCAGATGCTAAAAAGCTGAAACACGAGAACTTAATGATGGATTCAGATGTGTTTCAATGAGAAGATTGTTCTTTTCCCTGTGCTGAAAGTAAACTATGTATTTCATCATATAATAGTGCAACAAATTTTATGGTTGAGGCATGCTTACACATGATCAATGTGGCTGACGCTTTCAAGAGGTGGTTGATGGTGCGTTTTTTTTCGCTCTCCATGTACCATGAGTTTCAGCAAACGGTTGGTACGTTGTAGTAACGACAAACGGTGGCCCAGTCTTGGCCAGATCAATTATTCGAAGAATTTTCACAATTCATTTGATTCTCACAATCTGCAGTGCAAACAAACAGGCTCTAGTGTCCGCAACATGAGTTTCGGCGGTGCTGAAGTTGTTGTCGCAGCTTTAAAATATGCTTTGTTGTTACAAATGAATTACTTTATCAGGATATGCTTTGAAATGAAGTAGAAACATTTTCCCTGGAGTATAGCATCATTTACATACAGTACACACCCACACGCTACAAAGTACGAGTATCTTGTTATCCCTGGCTTGAGTTGCTATTCAAAAATACTACTATGTTTTTTCATATATGATGATGGTCGGTTCAAATTAAACCAACTAGCGTCATATATAAAGTTTCTAGAGTTTCTGACATGCCTATGGTCGAACTTTCAAATACCGCTCACGTTTTTACATTTTAATTGTAACAACAAAGTTGTGTGTGCAGCCTGATCCAATAAGCATTTTTACAGAATAATTCCTCGCTGAGAGCAGACATGACACTGGCCAGACGGCTCAACAGCATGAAGTTCTCGCCATCTGGCTGGCGCCGACCTTAAACTTCGATCCATCCATGAAGATACATCGCTCGTTCATCTAATTATGAGAGATTAACTTTTTTGGTGAATCAATTTTTTTTTTTGAATCCCTTAGGAAAGAAAGTTCTCCCTAAGGTAGTACAGTAAGAGATTACGAAATTATTGTAAAAATATTACAACATGGAGCATTCAGTAAACAGACTGATATAAGCCATATATGCTTCCATAGTCTAGTCTCTCATTTTCCCCATCATTCAAACTTGTCAATAACACGTGATGCCTGAAAATTTGTATGTGGCACAACAATATTCCAGGTGTATTCGAGCCAATATGTCAATAACACATGGGTTTGGATCCTCTGTGCATGTGACCGTTACACATTCAAGTGTCTGGTACCACCAGTGGCATACACGTGGAGAAAGTGAATCCCAGTAGAATTGTCCACAAAAAAAATACCATTTTTAATCTTAATTCTTGTGTGTGTTATTTTATAAGATATTGCTGGAATTAAAGCAATGCTACCCGTTACCTCGTACTGTGAGAACGTTAAAACTTGCATGTGTTACACATTAATAAAATACGTTCATATATGAGTTTGCAAGGCACTTTGACGAGAAAAATATAAAGCAGCGGTTGCCTAAGGTAATCGTTGATATATTTTTTTATGACTAAAATATGTTGATTTCCTGACTTTTACACTTTATATATAAGTCAAGCTGAGGAGGCATCAGAGTTGAGAAACCCAAGCCGCCCTCCAAAACGTTGCCCCCTTATCTCCCTCCTCACACTCTGCCACCACGCAACTTTGAACCCCCCCTCCCCGTGCTGAGTTAGAGAAAATTTGAGGGGAGTGCAATTGACTTATGAGTGCATAGAATTTTATTTTAAGAGTACAATTATGGTAAAAATTTGATTAAAATCATTGATTTTCAAATTTCTGTGGGTGCGCTTGCACCCCCTGCCGTCGGAGTATATAGATTCGCCCCTGCCCCATGCACACCCTTGCCCCCCTACTGGCATGCCACCATTGTGACACCTCCATTCGTCGCCCTCCTTGCCACCCTCCTCATGAATCATGTTGTGTCACCTCTGCCCCAAGTGAATGCTCCATGCCATCTACACCCTAAACTGCTTGCAGCTATAGTTGCACCTCCTCGCCCACCCACAACGTGTCATTGTGCTACCTCCGTCATGCCCACTTATGGTATTTTGTTCCACTAGCTTTCCTCTAATCTAATCTACCTCCCCACTAATGAAGCAACTTATAACTACTCTTTACTAAAACAACACCACTACCAATCTCCACCTTGCTCTTCTAGGTCAGTAATATTTAGTCATGAATGTAATAAAAATGAAATGGAAGGGATGGAAATTTAGAACCGATGGCAAATAAAGGAATTATGTACTTTTGATGGTGAGTAAGTAAAAAGTATAAGTTTCAATGGTAAATAAGGAATTTTCTCCACACTACAAATGTGTGCATATTGAATTTAAGTATGCACATGTGTGTATACCATTTTGATATATATGGGTTTCCCACTTTCAAATGATCTAGTCATAGCTTATGCTTTAATACTTTATGGTTATGGCAATGCTTCTTTCAAAATGAAATGTGTCCTCTCCAATTGTCCTTGATAATGTGATGGCATATAGGGAACATTTATAGATGGGTTATGGCATATAACAGAACAGGTAAGATTGCAGATCTTCCCGTCATATTTTTCAACAATAGGCAAATAATTTCACTTCTTTTTTTGTGTATGTGAGCACATTTGCATGTGCATGGAGGAGGGTTAACTACAAAATGACTATAATTCAGTTTTGCCATTCTGATTGGAGAAACAATTTGAAATGCAAAGAATATGGAAAAAGATCTTATTAAGGGAAAAAATTATTGGTTTGTGAATCTAATTGTGATTTGAGTGTTAAAGAATGTAGAGATAATAGCATTCCAATCACAACATCACAATCCTAATTTGTTGCGAATTGCCAGAAAAGAAAGAAATGTCTTCTAAATAGCAAGCTCATGAATTTTGATAAGCACAAAATAATTTAGGCCATTGAGTACCCACTTTAAAGTCTTAAAGCGGTGAGGCAAGATGCGACACTCTACCCCCTTCCAGTTGCCTAGGCGAGGCTAGGTCGCGGCACTCTACCCCCTTCCAACTGCCTAAGCGAGGCCAGGTGACACCATATCAGCCTAAGAAACAAGAAAACACCGTTAAAAAGGGAAATAAAGGGGAAAAGGTAAAAAGAAAAAAAGAAAAAAAGAGAGAAAAAGAGAAGAGTAATGGCCCAGCCCATTAACAGCCCACCATTTCCTTCCTTACCTCCCCACTCTCGTTCTCACCCAGTGCCCAGTGGTTCCTGCTCACACATGACCAGATCAAGAGCCGCCATCGCCGCTCCTCCCTCCTACGCCTGCAGACGTTGTTCCCCCCACCCTCACTGCAGCCGCTGCTCCTCCTTCCACCTTGCCTACAGTCGCCGCTCCTCCCTCCACCTTGCCTACAGCCGCCACTCCTCCTCTAGGTCTCCTGCAGCACCACCGTCCTTCCTCTCTCCAGGGTACCACCAGTGCGCCGGCTCCCCTTCCAGATCTATGGTGCCTGCATGGAAGCTGACAGGGATGGCCATGGCGGCAGTTTTTCAGCCTAGTCCTTTCTACTCCTTGCTTTACGCCATATTTGGTAAGGCGACAGGGACGCCCAGTCTTCTGCTGGCGCCTGAACGACTTGGCGACACCCAAGCATGGCCTGGGAAACATAGATATTAATAGCTATGTGTGCATAACACTATGAGATATTGTAACATGCGTGTATACCACTCAAGTTATTGTAACACACATGTATATACCACGGTATCCCCTACACACAGCGGGCACACAAACAAGATAAATTACATTTGCATGTGCATGAAGGAGGGTTAACTACAAAATGACTATATAATTCAATTTTGCCATTCTGATTGGAGAAACAATTTAAAATGCAAGGAATATGGAAAAAGATCTTATTAAGGAAAAAATTATTGGCTTGTGAATCTAGTTGTGATTTGACTGTTAAAGAATGTAGAGATAATAGCATTCCAATCACAACATCACAATTCTAATTTGTTGTGAATTGCCAGAAAAGAAAAAAATGTCTTCTAAGTAGCAAGCTCATGAATTTTGATAAGTACAAGATAATTTAGGCCATTGAGTACCCACTTTAAATTATAGTAGTCTATGTTCTTAAAGCGGTGAGGCGAGATGTGGCACTCTAACCCCTTCCAATTGCCTAGGCGAGGCTAGGTCGCATCACTCTACCCCCTTCCAACTGCCTAGGCGAGGCTAGGTGACACCTTATCAGCCTGAGAAACAAGAAAACACCGGCAAAAAAGGGAAATAAAGGGGAAAAGGTAAAAATAAAATAAAAAGAAAGAGAGAAGAAGAGAAGAGTAAATGGCCAGCCCATTAACAGCCCACCATTTCCTTACCTCCCCACTCTCGTTCTCACCCAGTGCCCAGTGGTTCCTGCTCACACATAACCAAATCAAGAGCCGCCATCGCCGCTCCTCCCCTTCCCTACCTCATCTCCTCCCTCCTACGCCTGCAGACATTGTTCCCCCCACCCTCACTGCAGCCGCTGCTTCTCCTTCCACCTTGCCTGCAGTCGCCGCTCCTCCCTCCACCTTGCCTACAGCCGCCACTCCTCCTCTAGGTCTCCTGTAGCACCACCGTCCTTCCTCTCTCTCCAAGGTACCACCAGTGCACCGGCTCCCCTTCCAGATCTATGGCGCCTGCATGGAAGCTGACAGGGATGGCCATGGCGGCAGTTTTTCAGCCTGATTTGACCGTTCCCCAGCTTCTCGTCCTTTCTACTCCTTGCTTTACGCCATATTTGGTAAGGCAACAGGCACTCCCAGGCTTCTGCTAGCACCTGAACGACTTGGCGACACCCAAGCATGGCCTGGAAAACATAGATATTAATAGCTATGTGTGCATAACACTTTGAGATATTGTAACATGTGTGTATACCACTCAAGTTATTGTAACACACATGTATATACCACGGTATCCCCTACGCAAAGCGGGCACACAAACAAGATAAATTATATTTGCATGTGCATGAAGGAGGGTTAGCTACAAAATGACTATATAATTCAATTTTGCCATTCTTATTGGAGAAACAATTTAAAATGCAAGGAATATGGAAAAAGACCTTATTAAGAAAAAAATTATTGACTTGTGAATCTAGTTGTGATTTGACTGTTAAAGAATGTAGAGATAATAGCATTCCAATCACAACATCACAACCCTAATTTGTTGTGAATTGACAGAAAAGAAAGAAATGTCTTCTAAGTGGCAAGCTCATGAATTTCGATAAGCACAAGATAATTTAGGCCATTGAGTACCCACTTTAAATTATAGTAGTCTATGTTCTTAAAGCGGTGAGGCGAGATGCGGCACTCTACCCCCTTCCAATTGCCTAGGCGAGGCTAGGCGACACCATATCAGCCCGAGAAACAAGAAAACACCGGCAAAAAAGGGAAATAAAGGGGAAAAGGTAAAAAGAAAAAAAAAAGAAAAAAGAGATAAGAAGAGAAGAGTAGTGGCCCAGCCCATTAAATAGCCCACCATTTCCTTCCTTACCTCTCCACTCCCATTCTCACCCAGTGTCCAGCGGTTCCTGCCCACGCATGACAGGATCAAGAGCCGCCATCGCCACTCTACCCCTTCGCTACCTCATCTCCTCCCTCCCTCGCCTGCAGACGCTGTTCCTCCCTCCCTCACTGCAGCCACTGCTCCTCCTTCCACCTTGCCTGCAGTCGCCGCTCCTCCCTCCGCCTTGTCTACAGCCACCACTCCTCCTCTAGGTCCCCGGCAGCACCACCGTCCTTCCTTTCTCTCCAAGGTACCACCAGTGCACCGGCTCCCCTTCTAGATCTATGGCACCTGCATGGAAGCTGACAGGGATGGCCATGGCGGCAGTTTTTCAGCCTGTTGACTGTTCCCCGGCCTTTCCTCCTTTCTACTCCTTGCTTTACGCCATATTTGGTAATGCGACAGGGACGCCCAGGCTTTTGCCGACGCCTGAACGATTTGGCGATGCCCAAGCATTGCCTGGAAAACATAGATAGTAATAGCTATGTATGCATAACACTTTGAGATACTGTAACATGTGTGTATACCACTCAAGTTATTGTAACACACATGTATATACCTAATGAAATTTATGGATGATGTGTTGATGAATCTACAGAAAAGTAAAATATTGCTTTCAATCGCAAGCTCATGAGTTTGGTAAATGACAAGATAATTTAAGTCATTGGGTATCCCACTTTAAGTTACAGTAAAATGTATGCATGTATACCACTTTGAGTTATAATGTTACATATGTGTTCATACCACTTAATGCCATTTTGTACATCTTGAGTTATTGAGACGCACATACACACCTCTTTGAATATTTATGGGGTATAACCATGGAACATTGTTCTGGTGCATTTGTCATGCTTTTGATCTAGATTTCACATTATAATTTGTCTTGTTTCTGAGTATTCTTTACCTTGGAATATAAATTCTCTTTTGAATATAAATTCAGAACTGAAGTATGTTAATTAGGTACTACATGTTAATCAATCTTGCGTGTCTCATCTTCGTTTGAGCAATAACTGAATTAAAATTTTGTCTTACCCCTCCAACATCCCACTTTCTTTACCTTCCTAATATTCATGGAGGTTGCTGGTGAGCCCAATATAATCTTATATCAGCACATGCTACTACCGTGCTCCAGAGCTCATCTTTGATGCAGCTGAGTATAATACATCAATTGACATATGGTCAGCTGGATGTATTATGTGCCAATTCTTGGTCAGGTTGGTTTGATCATCAATTTTTCATAACTTGAGGACTTATAGGTTTCTTTACTCAACCATGGACAACTGCTAAATTTTTTATTATGTTGCACGTAATTTTGTAGCCACTATTCCCCAAAGAGAGTGCAGTCGATCAGCTTGTACACAAATGAAAATTATAGATAAGATTATATGATAAGGTTTACGTGTCCTATAGACCAAGCTTTTTGTTTAGTATTCTGACCGGTGGCGGAGCTAGAAGAAAAATACAGCGAGGCCGATTAGACAAATCTACAAAGATTAGTCAGCTCACCAATGATAGAATAATAAATATTACTATAATTTGATAAAGATACTAACAATGAAAAATATTATGTTTGCTCTTGCATATTGTGTGCTAGTTTTCTTTAGCTTTAACAAGTGCTTCAACGCTCAGTCCTTAAGAGATTTTCATGAGGCAAAGAGGGGGGGGGCATGGCCGACACTACGCTCCGCCAGTGATTCTAGCTATAAAATCAACTTTCAGTCAGTGTCCTATCTACAAATTATCCTTTATAAAAATAGAAACAATCATACTACAATTGTTGCAGAAGAAGGGCCCCTTTGGCAGAGCTCTCAGCTCCTGATTCTCAGGCAGAATCAGAGGAGCTTTGTCAAATATTGTTTTTCAGGAGAAGTGATTCTTGTCTGATTATGTGAAGTGATTTCTTGAAATGAACTAAGAGGCTGAGAGCTGAAAAAAATAGCTTCTCCTGATTCTGTGAAGTGATTCTCTGTTTTGATTCTAAGAGTTTATTCTAGAGAATCAAAGTGAATCACTTTCAGTCACAGAATCACTTCACAGGAGAATCAGGAGTGAATCCGGAGAATCAGGAGCTGAGAGCTCTACCAAAAGGGTCCGAAGTAATGTAGAAAGAATCCACTTCAGGTGTACTTTACGAACCTGACACCACCTTGTTAGGAAAGGAGCAGGGCCAATGCTGGTGGTGGTGTGTCTGTGTGTGTGTGGGGTGGGGGGGGGGGGGGCTATGTCACATGAGGAAACATTGGTCCAGATTGGGCTGGATGAATGGAAGGAATTTATTGTGTGCGGGCTCCACAAGGAGTGTTTTGTTTATAAAAGGTAAATTCTACAATAGACCAAAATAATTATGTACCATTTGTTAGCATGAATTTCGATGAATAAACGATCTTTTACCTCCTAGTAGCTAGAACCCCTCCCATAATTATAGTCATCAGTTTGAAAAGTTATTAGATAATTTTGAAAACTGATGCATACAATAGTTTTAGAAACTATATAATTCAATGGCTGAGTTTGATTTCTAGTCTTCTTTCCAAGAGGTAAAAGTATACCATTTGATCTACCTTAGCAGAATTCTTATAAGAAGGAGCAAGGCACAAGATAGTCGTAAGCGTCGCAAAGTTTCAACACAAAAGAAATCGATTTCAAGTAACAGTGAACATTTTAACTTACCTACCTCTCTGGCATTGGTGGCAGCACCGATGGAACTCGGTGACCGTTTGCAGTCTAGCCCTCTTCTTCTGGCGCTGGCGCATCCTCCAACTTAGGGTTGTCAAAGGAAGCTCGAGCTAAAAGTTTGATTCAAACTCGGTCGAAAGATAATCGACCCAAATTCAAACTCGATATAAAGCTTAAGAGCCTACCGAGCTCGAGCTCGGTCGTGCTCGATAAGGCTTGTTAGGATGAATAATTATTTTTTATATTTTAATAGTAAATTTAACAATTTTATAGTCTAAAAGCTTGATTAGGCTCGTTAGGATGAATAATTATTTTTTATATTTTAATAGCAAATTTAACAATTTTATAGTCAAAAATAATCTTTTATATTATCTCAAAAAACCCTAGGGAAATGTGGATGAACTAGCAAGATGCTCACCATATTCAATCCATCTATGGTACCCTCGACATAAAACCTCTCTTACACAAATGCATACTCATTACAACCCTTCTCCGTCTAACTCTATTACGGCATTCTGAACAAGGACAAACTACCCCGGACTTTTATGCATTAGGGATATCATTAAAAGCATGGTCTAGAAAAAAATTTGTGTTGTGCACCTAGTCTTCAGTATGGCAGCCATTATCATTCCAACCATCATACATCCAACTACGGCCTTCTGACATGGCTAATGATGCAACAATTAACCTACGAAAATTTTAAGGCAACATTCTAATTACAGATAAACGTCCTATTCAATTAACTATAAAGATTTAGAAGCAATCGTCATATCAAACAAGCACACAACACATGCAGTGCTCCACCTCATGTCAAACAAGCACGTAATAAAGTAACTTCTTCTCACCTACAAGCAATTATATGTTTTGTTTAGCACCAGCTCCTTTGATGCGGATCAACAGCAGCTCATCTGATGTGGATCTCTCTGTTTTCTTCTTCGATGGGTGCAGCTCCATTCTCCAGCACGCCGCTACCTCCTTGACCATGGTATCCCCTACACACAGCGGGCACACAAACAAGATAAATTACAATGCAAGAACAAAAAAGTGAAGGTTTGTATTGGGGCAGAAGGCCGCTAGATCTTGGGGGCACGGCAGCAAGGAGTGGGTGAGGGACAGGGGCGGTGAGGTGGGGACAGACGGCCGCTGGATTTTAAGGGCGGGGTCGGTGGGGAGGGGTTGGGGGCGGGGTGGGGGACGGACCAGACCTCGTCACCGACAAGGTAGGGCAGCAGAAGACCAACAGGATCCAGGGCGGACTTGGCGGGGAGGGGGTGGGTTACAGATACCTTGAAAGTCTGTGGTGAGGTGGCGGCGCCTTGGTCGCCGAATGTTGGAGGCGGCGGCGTTGTGGGGGATAGGGGCGGCGGCACGGTGGGGAATGCGGGCTGCGAGCTGACGACCGGGTGGGGCGTGCGCGTGGGAGAAAAGGCGTTTGGGTGGGGTGCGCGTGAATTCTTTTCCTTTTCGGTGGGCGTGCTTCAATTTTTTTTGTTGGACTCGCCAACAAGTTCCCTACAAACTTTGAATTTCTTTCACCTCGGTTTTCTGGTTAAAACCGAATGACTCTTTATATATGCTTAGAAATAAGTTTCATACATAAAGTGACTTCATAAATGGTAAAACAGAACAATGTCTCGAATGATTAACTATTACAAAATAGACTAAGAGTCTTATTAAATTACAAACCAAGCAGCGGAAACGAAACGAAAGCTTCTGGGCTCCACAGACAGTTGACCGAATAGCTCGCCTAGACGTCGGCTCCAGGGTTTTCAAAGTTCTCCCAAGGTTCTCCCTCTACTGAGCAGCAATTACAAAGGTAAGGTTGAGTACAGGATGTACTCAGCAAGTGTGAGAAGCATATGACATATGGCAATTATCAAAAAATAAGCAATATATGTTTTAATTGCATAAAAGCACACATTAGAGACACACAATTCCTATTAAGCATCTAATTACTAAGTGAAAGACATCGTCCTATGAACAGTAAAGTAAGTGGCAGAATTGAATCACAGTCTCCCAATGTGATTCACCCATCCAAACCAATACCAATACCATTACTAATTTCCGCTAATCATGTGAGGGTCCATGCAATGCTCGTGACCGTGAGCACGGCTGTCAAGACAGTTTTACACTCTGCAGAGGTTGTATAAATTTCTTCACGAGTAGTGATTTCGTTCCCTGTTGCCAGGTGACTAAAAGAATCTCCATTATGCCTATGCCGTCGCACTCGCACACTTCCTTTGGTGTGAAGGACAATAGATCCTACAAGATTTTTCCATGACTTCCGCCAGCTTGTACGTGCCCACTAAAGTTTCACCCGTCGGGCACTAACCGGAACCCGAGAGGCCCCCTCTTGCGTCGAATGGTTCCTGAGAGTAACCCTCCCTTCCCCACACATCTCGCTCCAAGCGGATCCAGGCGTAACTCGCTTTCCTCGCTCCACCAGCTGGCACACACAGAACTAAATTTCATCACTTACTACGCCAGGCCGCGCCTATTTTTGGCATCGTGGCTGTACAGGACACATAGGTGGTCGCTCCACGAACCGGCCCTTAGATTTGAAAAGATAACTTACCAAAGAGCAGCGCCAGTAACCCTGCACACAGTCCTACACCAACCATATCGCCCAAATCATCACTATACAAGTTGCTATTAATCTCTCATTAATCCTCGTGAAGCATGTATAATGATCAAATTAAATACACCCAACCTGACAGTAGAAATCTAAGTATGTGATCTACCCAACAGTAAGGTAAACTAAGGCGACAAGACATAATGTGGAAAACTAAAAATTTCTACTAATAGGTACGCAGTCAATTTGACACAAGCATGCAAACTACAAGATAGACGTTTTGAAAATAGGCACAAGATAGTCAAAGACACTTGCTTTGCTGCTCTTGGGAGTAAAAGTCGGTGGTCTCGAACTCTTGTTGCTGAAAGTCTTCGACGAACTGCAGCTTCAAGACGAAGTCGCCTAACGCACAAGAACACAAACAATCAAACAAATGCAACAAAACAGAACAAGATCAGTATGGTGATGTCATGAATGCATAGGTTATTTTGTTATAATCGTTTTGATATATTATTTGCTTAAATCGGAGTTACGGATCAAAAGTTATGGCATTTATAAGGTTCAGGGGCTAATCTATAAATTACAAATTTATTGGAGGACTAAATTGTAATTACCAAAAAGTTCAGGGGCTAAAATGTAAATCTGTCATTTCGGCATAGACTAATTTCTAATTAAAATTAAGTGTAGGGGTTTTTCTATAAAAGTGCCATAATTAATTATTAAATAATTAATATAATTAATTATTAAATAACTATTAATTATTTACTATTAAATAATTTATTAAATAATTTATTAAATAATTATTTTAATTATTTTCCATATTATTGATTATGTAATTATTGGAAATTCTGAAATTAATTAATCTAATATCTAATTAGTTTTAATTAATCGGGTATGCTGACGTCATGCTGAGGTTGTGCTGACGCAATAAGAATCTAATTTTTTTTATAATTCGGGAATTAATTTAGACCGTTGATTTCAAAATAAACGGTTCTGATTATTTGGGTGACGTGGCTCAACGTGGAGTGTCGGATCTAGATCTGATGGGTGAGAGCGGTTGAGCGACGTGGCTCACTGTGGACGGTTGGATTTTAATCGAGCGGCTGTGATTTAAAACGAGAGGCGGGGTTGACGTGAACCGTCCAATCTGGATCGAATGGCCGAGGCTCGGTTCGGCCGGCCGGCCGGCCGGCGCGGCCA
>BCLH01001795.1:0-56856 GCA_001602315.1 Zoysia pacifica | reverse complement strand
CTGGAGGTGGAGGGCGACGGGGTGGGCGAGCTGGGCTGGTTGGCTGTGGGCCGGACGAGGGAAGGGAGAGGGTGGCCTGGCGGGGGGAGAGAGGGAGAGGAGGGAAGAGGGAAAAGGCCCAGTGAGGTTTTCTCATTTTATTTTTATTTCTTTTTATTTCTTCTATTTCTCTTAATTCTTATTCTTTAATTCCTAAGCTTGTTGATTACTGTTTATTCATTCAATTAATTATTTCAATTATATGCAAATGACATGAAATGCAGGATGCACCTTAGCAATTTATTTTTAAGGAATTTTCAACCTAGTCTAAATTGTGAAATGCTTTTAAATTTTGAAATTTTAATATTTGAAATGGGTTGAAATTTTTGGTGTCACAATTTCCTAAGAAAAGTTGCTTATGTTGTGATTTGTGGGGACTGTTTCAGAAATGTTCCCTACAAATTAAGATATTTTCGAGGGGCAATGATTCTTTCCGTACCTTTTTCCCATGCCACTCTAGGCAAATTTTCTTTCCCTAGGTTTTTACAAATGACAATAGAAAAAAAAAAGAAAAATTGTAAGGGAACTCGTTGATTCTATAGTGTAAATTTGATAAATTTTTATCTATAGTTACGTTTGGGGATTAAAATGAGTATTATTTTCTTTATTTTTTAATAAAATATATGATCAAATGTTGATTTTTAAAAATAAAAAATGTCGCTTATTTTAGATTTTCGAAGGAATCAAGATAAAAGATCATGCCAATCGCGAATGAATCTTGACGAGACAGCTGAAAACGACATGTGGAGCAAGTCAAAATCAGGCACTACAGTTGCGTAGCTAAACGCTGCAAGGATATATGTTCATCAATGATTGTCCTGTGTCGAGTCGACACCGGCTTATATTGTCCATAGACGTCGCCATGGCTCGCGCGCGCTGGTCCCTAGACCCCAGCCACCGTCGTCTCCGCGCCCTTCCACTTGCACACCTCCTCCATCGCTGTCACCGACCTCACCTTCCCAGCAGCAGGTGCCCGGCCGCCTCGACCAACGCGGCCCTCTAGCTGTCGCAGGTCAACACGACTCCCCCTTATGCCAGCGAGGCGATAAGCTGCTCGCCACTCCTTCGTGGAACCACCAAGACATTCTTGCGGGGCAAACGGCCGCGCGCGGTCACGACGCAGAACTGGTGGGCTGGCTGCTGGCGTGACATGGTGAGGCGGCCATGGTGATCGCCGCCAGGGAGGGTGGCGGCGAGGTGAGAGGAGAAGGCCCGAGAGAGGAGGATGGCGTGGTGCGTCTGGCGATCGACGTTGCCGACGACGCGGAGGCGGCGGCGGCCGATCAGCAGCAATACCACGGCATCTGCAGAATCTGTCAGCTCGAGGAAGGCGACGGCGACGGCGCGCTGCCCGAGCGCGTGAGCGGGCGGCTGGTTAAGCTCGGCTGCGGCTGCCGCGGCGAGCTGGCGGTGGCGCACCAGCGCTGCGCCGAGGCGTGGTTTACCATCCGCGGCGACAGGTGCGTGCTCCACGTTTAGGCTCTCTCTTTTACAGGCTCACAGCTCTTCTCCTGCAACTTCAGCGTCGAGTTTACAAGTGTCGTTCAAAATTCAAATGATCATCGTATTTTCAGTTTTAATGTGAGAAATTGTTTGGCTTCAGTCCCGAGTTAAGCTCTGTTTATTTGAGTGTCTATAGAAGGGGAATGGTGCAAAATCATAGTATATTTCTCCGTTTAAATCTCTCATCATAGGCTAGTAAAAAGTTGCGATTTTCTCGTGGATGAAATTGGTTTGAAGGATCATGAATTCCCCACAAGACGCGTGCTCATTTTTTACATGCAAATCGGAATTTTGTAGAATCACTTGTTCAAAACTGGTCCTTCATTTCAGGTAGAGATCCAAGGTTTGTTTCGCACAATATAGTACAAAGCATTAGGCGCAGCATAGTTTATGGGCAATCATGGGACTCAAACTCATTTTCTTTTTTGCGGTGATCAAATGGAATCTTCTGTTGAGAAATAAAAAAAAAGAAAAGGGCATATCGCAATCGCTCTGTAGGTTACTGGTTTGAGCTGACATCAGGCAGGTGCTCTCTCCGAATGGTGTGCCTACTGAGCTGTCTCTATCTAGTTGACTGTTGATCACTGAAATGCTCTGTTCCTGAAAGTAACCAACCATGCCAATATAACTTTAATTAATATTATATGCAAAGAATTTTGCATCAAATTTCATCCTGGATGCTGGGCTGGTGGCTGTAGGTGTTGCGAGATATGTGGCCAGAACGTGGAGAACATCCATGGCGGCACTGGTGCCCATAAGTTCATGCAGCAGTGGCACTACGCCGCCGGCGAAGATGGCGGAGGCTCCTCTTCATCTGTGTGCGGCTTCTCCAAAACCCAGTCATGCTGCAATCTGCTGATTGGGTGCCTCGTGGTCATGTTCATCTTGCCGTGGCTGCGACACGACCATGTTATTTGAGACATCTTTGGGCCGGGCAACCACCCTGTATATTTTGTTGATTATTTTCTCCCTGATGCGACGCGATCCATTGATGTGATATTGGTATTTCCTCCATTGTGTACAACAATAGTCATGACAGGTGCAGTTTATACCGCCATACAAAACAGCATGCAAACAGAAATATGTGACCACAACAGAACGCTTCACTGTTTATAATACAACTGAGTATTGCAATACGGGCATCTAAATTACCAATGACTCTACAGGAGATTTAAGAAACGAGACTAGAATTTATCTTCAAAGCTAAGACTTCAAGGTGCAAAACAAAAGTTAATCCTTGTGGTGGGAAAAAGGAAATATATTTTTGCTTCCGACATGGCTGTAACAAGCAAGGCATCGGATAAAAAGATAAGAATGAAGCCTCAGAGCCACAGTTAGAAATAGTAATAAGACCAATCTATTAAGTACTATAAAAAATTAGTAAAACTAGGAGGCATAGAAACAATGCATGAACAAAATTGCAACTCAACACCTCAGGGGACATTCAAATAAATAAATTGACAACTCATGACTTCTAACATAGTAACATGTGGTGCTTGGAATCATATCTAAAGCATAAGAGAATCAATGAGCCATTCGTTGAACATATGGCCTCAGACAACAAATATCTTATGAACACATCAACTGCAAATACCGCTTCCCATGCAAAAGAATCTCTATATTACAGATTAGCAGTAGTGTTCTCTATATTCAATGAACAATCTAATCATGAAACTGCTACATGTATGCAACAGATTTCCAAGATCATCAAGAATAGTAAGCAGCAAAGGAAAGGTTATCTTACTTGATGCCAAGATCAATGTGCTCCTGGATACCGAACCCAAAGCATCCAGTTTCACTGAAGTTCCTCCTTAGCAGCTCGTACTCCTTCACCTTCAGTCCACTCTCGAGAAGCTGCATCGCCTTCTCTCCCTGATTGTGATGTAGCACGCAATATTCTCATTACGCTGGATACCAAAGGACCTCACAGTGTACCTCGCTGCACGGAAACAACACCACATGTTAATTCCAGTAATCGAAACTACTTAATAATCAAGAAATTCAACAAATTTTAAAGAAACTCCATTGGATAAAATTAACAAGAAAGCAGCACAAATGGATAGGACAGATAAAGATACATGCTGCAATGATCAAATCAGTTAGCAAACAGATGTAACTGTAATGCAAATCACCAATCTTGGAGGAATTATGGAAGAAATAACAAACCAGTATAAATATGCATCTAGATTTGCACCTCCATCACAAAGTCATCAGACTCTACCCACAACGCATCAAAACACTTTATTTCAGCAACAGGATGACCTGGGTACAAGTCAATAGCATTTTGGTCTGCCCTGCATAGCTAACTTTCTCAAGCTTCCACAGGTTTGGCTTCTGACACACAACAACCAAGCTTCCATACCGTCCCTGCAGATGCCTTACATATGCAAGAAACAAAACTCAAAAGGTCACACGTGATGAACATGTTTGTGTTTAGTATACCAATAAAGAAAAGAGCAGCCCTGTGCATGTAGCTCTCACTTCTGCAGGGTCCACGGAAGGGTCCGACCACATTGGTTTTGTGTGCAGACTCTCCCTGTATTTCTGCAAGAGGCTATTTCCAGGAATTGAACCCGTGACCTCATGGTCACAGTGCAACAGGTTTACTGCTATGCAAGGGCTCCCCTTACGTGTTCAGTATACCAACACGTTGCTTAATTTAGTTGTAGGAGTAGACGGGAAAGTACAATGGCCCGCCACACTTTCTTTAATCTAATGAAACATTTTTTAATGAATCCAGCAGCTTCTCTATTCTCAGCTCTGTAGGATCATTAAGCACGCAAACCACAGCTGTCCCCCATCCAATGGACTCCAAAGCATTCACCTTTGCCAGGCGGCACAATACTGACTCCAGCAATCCTGCATCTCCTTTCCTCTCAATCCCCTGAACAAACTTCTGGGCACCATCCTTGCTTGGTGCAAATCCCTTGAAAACCATCTCATCCAAAACCTGGTTTGCCTCGTGAAACTGGCCAGCAGCACACATTCCATCAAAGAGGATTCTGTACGTCACCACATCTGGAGGGCACCCCCGCCTTGGCATGTCCTCAAGCAATTCATTTGCCTCCCGCCATCGCCCCAACTTGCACAATCCAACAAACAATGTATTATAACTCACTACATCCACTTTGCAGCCACTCTTCTTCATGTCCTCAAGCACTGCAAATGCAGCATGTGGATCCTTCTCGTCCTCGCAAAAACCAGCTATCATCGCATTGTACACCACAGTATCAGCCACAATGCCCCTCGCTTTCATCTCTTCTAACAAGCCAAGCACCTCACCTTTCCGTCGCAATCGGAACAATGCTCGCACAAGTGTTGCATAAACTGCAGAATCCAGGCCAATATCTGCGTTTCCTGCTATTTCCTCCTTGAGCCTCACTGCCGCATCCACATCTCCTTTCTCACAGAGCCCCTTCATCAGACTTGTGTACACATAAGCATTTGGCATTATGTTGAACTGCCTAACCATGGCCTCTTTCACCTTAAAAGCCTCTTCTAGCTGTCCAGCTTCGCACAGGGCGGCAATAATTGTACCGAATGTGACAACAGTCGGGGTGATATCCCGACGCAGCATTTCGTCGAACAGGTGGCGGGCGTGCTCCAATGAGCCGGACGCAGCCGCCGCACGTATGAGGATGTTGTACGTGCACGCGTCGGGAGGAATCCCTGTGTCGCTGCAGACGGAGAGGACCTCTACGAGGGGCGTGCGGCAGGATAGGAGCGCGTGGAGGAGGACGTTGAGGGCGCGGACTGTGCGGGGCGCCGGGAAAGCCGGGTGCGCGAAGGCGCGGCGCGCAGCAGCAGGTAGGCGCGCGCGGCCGTAGGCGGAGATGACGCGGCACAGGAGCTGCTCGCGGGGGCGTAGGAGAGGGGAGGCCTTTAGGAGGCGGGAGAGGACGGACTCCATGGCCGGGAAGAGTCGCGCGGCTGCGAGCTTGGAGATGATGACATCGTAGCAGCGGAGGGAGTAGCGGAACGGAGCAGACGGCGTGGAGTCCGTCGGCGGTGTTAAGAAGAGGCGAAGCGCCGCGGCCGGGTCTGGCTCCCGGCGGAGAGCGACGGCGAGGTGGTAAGACGAGAACTTCTTGGTGGGCATGGTGGCTTTCTGCATTTTGCCGCGTTCAGCGCGGCGCAACGGGGAGACGGGCGAACTGGTGGATACTGACGACAGGTTTTAAACTTTTGACCGTGGGCATGGTCGCTTTTCATGCGGCCCACGAGCCATTTGATTTTCGGTACTTTCTGGGCCAAATTTATCCTATACTTTGTTTCCTGGGCTGAGCCGCTTGTTTTCGTTCCGTTCTTATTTGGTCAGTTAATATTGACCATTAATTTTTTTTTAAAAAAATAGTACCAAATTCACTATTTTGTACCGGTCTAAGTTAGTAGTTACCTCTCTCTATTTTTATCAGTTAGATCTAATTAAACGAACAATTATTTTTAAAAAAAAATATTATGTTGCAACCTGTCCAACCATAAAATCAAGTCAATTAGCTCAGTATCATTTCGAAGCAGTTGGAGTTGGGAAATATTAACTCAAAGATTGAGAGCTGGCAAATACCATTAGCGATTGATTTGAGTTGTGAATTACTACTGCCATGATGTTCAACCGACAGAGGACTTGATGAGATAAAACACCCTAAGCTCTAGCGGAATGGTTTGAGCAGAGTTTGATAAGGGTGCCCATGGCAACAGTGTGCTTACAGCACGGGTTCACTGAACTTTGCGGCCGAGAGCATCTAATCTCAGCCTACGCAGCCAGGCCACCTTTGGTTTCAGAGTCAAGTCGACGGTGATTGATTCCCTCGTCAGAACAAGGACACGAGAGCATGGTGGTGACCGGAGAACTGATGAGCTGACGAACTGTAGACGAACAGCTGATGAACTGCAGGGCAGCGCTTGGGAGTTTTTTTTTAAGCCTCACATTTCTACTGATACAACTTTAATATCTACTCGTATGCAACACACGCACATACTCATATCTCAACTCACACTAACAGCTCTACATACAAACATACTTATATCTACATCTTAGTATTAAAGATTGCGTTCTTTGTTGAGATTGTCGAAATGCTCGAGACTTCGACGTAGGACGGGAACGTCGCTTCCTTTTGTAGCTCTATGTACCGAGAGACATTACCTGAAATTTATCTAGAGATAAGCTCCGGTGAGAACGACTCTACGCCACGCATGGCCATGGTTCAGGCTCTCTTGACATGATCGCGTTCGTTGCACCTGCGCATCTACCTGTTCAGAGCTGGACACCATCTTCACTTTCTCACGATGCGTCAAAGGTGCGGGGTCCCGCTCTCGGAATAAACAGTCGCGCTATAGTCAAGGCATCTTTCTCGTCAGAACCTAGGGGCGCGTACGCCCACGCATATCTTTGCAGTCCAAGGATCCAACGGTTTAATTTTAGGGCTGCAACTGGCTGATGAAATCCTATTGCTAAGAGTATGTTCTATAAGTAAGCCTCCTATGGAGTATAGAATTAATTTTAGAAGAATCCTGTAGAAATTTCATAAGAATGGATTCGATTTTGTATAAAAAAACGTTGAGAATAGAAAATTTTCTCAAAGGAAGCCTTAATTTTACATGATTGAAAGACTAATTCATTAAACTAGTATACTCCAGCTTCGGGCATGTCGGCCTGACGTGCTTTAGGAACCTGGGGAACTAAACTAACCAGACACTCCCCGGGAATGGGGGAAGCATCAAGCTTGGTGTACTTAATTTCTTGTACTAAGTACAGTGGTAGACCTAACCAACGTTCAAAAAAAGCTCCCAAGCCAACAATCGCTATCGACAGTGTTTTCTCTTTGTTAGGTGATGATGGTCATGTACAAAAGCCAAGGTGTGCCCTGTCTTGATGATAATCATACTACCATACGGTCCAAACCTGGTTGTTGTATTCTCCTTTTCTAGGTTCTGAAGTTTTGCTAGGGATATAAATTTACTACTAGCAAAAGCCTTTTTTTCTTGATTTGACTATATTGAAATAGCAACAGGATAAGAAAGAATGACAAAGTACGTATATTCCACCTACTCATTACTAGGGTTTCAAGTGCCTATGAAAAGGCCAAATTCCATAAAGAAATGAAAGCCACTTTAGTTTTCATGATGTAGCTCGAGAACAAATTAACCTCATAGAGAGAATATATTCAGTCATGGGAACTAATAGTAATCAGTGTCATGGGTAATTCATACTAATATGATTCAAACCAAACAGTATAAAGGGAGCTGCTAGCTAGATTCACCTACATTTCTTTGTACGTCTATTTATACATATACTCTAAGAAATGGTGATGCATACGGCTCTACAAAGCAATACTTAGTTCTGTCTTCCAACAAGAAGTAGCTTCTCAGGCCTCGTCTGGATCGGAGGAATTATGTGCTTTTTCTTGAAATTTAAGCTGTTATATATGATTCCTTTCGCAATTCATGTGTTCCAAAGAAAATCTAAATATTCTTACCTTACTCCTAACTCCTAAGCTCCCGGTACATCGTAAGAACAACTGACGGCTCATAGATCGAGCAACGCCATTCCCAATTAGATCTTTTTTAATTTTAAGCCTATTCTACCGAATACAATTGTATTATATGTTTTTATACGCACTCACACACTAACACATCAACTCATACCTACACACTCTACATACAATTTTAAACCTACGAATATACCCATCATCTAGATTGTGTTCTTTCAAAGATCACCGAACTTTAAAGTCCGATGCACTACGAGGACGTCGCCTTTAGCTCCACACGTGAGATACATCACACTTAAAATTAATTTCTCCTGTCGTCTCTTTTTATAAGTTGTTTTTATAAGTTATTTTGGATTCGAGCACAAAAATTAAAAAAAGTGGTATATTCTAAAAATGAAAAAGAGAAAGATAGAGAGAAGATGTATTAAGAAGAGAAAAAGTTATTTTGAAAAATGAGAATGACGTCTAAGAGTAATTATAATTTGAGAGAGAGTAGAAGGGGGAACCACGTGCTTGGTGAGAAATCCGGAGAGGATCGAACCTGGCTTGACGCACTCCCAACTAGGGCTGAAAACGGGAAGAAGAAGTCCCCTCCCGTTTGCTTTTCATTTTCCTATTTTTTGCGCAGACAAAAATGGGCGAGATAAAAACGGGACGGATGAAAACGGGATGAGAAAAAACAGAAACGGGATCGGAAACACATTGACCTTTTTCCATCCGTTTTTGGAGTATCTCATTTTTATTCGGGGTCATCCCATTATTATCCCGTTTTTATCCTGTTTTCCATCTGTTTTTGCGATATCTTATTTTTATCTCGTTTTTATCCTGTTTTTATTCGGTTTGTATCCTATTTTTTGTCCCTTTTTATCTCCTTTTGGTCATAAGAACTTAGACTTGTGTTTACAAATAATGTTATCTCGTAAATTTCAAATTTATTACTATGTGTGTTTTCCATAATATGTTGTAAAAGACTTATTGAATTGTGTTGCATGAATATATAAATTTATCTATTTTAAATGTTTATTTTGATGATAATATTTTATTACCTTAGATTATTTATGTTGAAGTTTTGGACTTGTGTTTACATGTAGTGTTACGTCGTAAACTTTAAACTTATTACTATGTGTGTTTTTCATAATGTGTTGTAAAAGACTTATTGAATTGTGTTGCATAAATATATAAATTATCTATTTTGAATGTTTATTTTGATGATAATATTTTATTACTTTGGATTATTTATGTTGATGTTTTTGACTAAATACTCATTTGAATTGATTCATTTTCGATACTCTGTATTTGTTCCATTTGTTTTGGTTTTTGATTTCTCTATTTCCGTTTTAGTCCGGTGGTGAAATGCGAAAACAAAAATGGTTTGGGTATTTACGACCGTTCCGGAGTTGGGTTTTAAGCATGATGGACATTGTGGTACGAAGTGACGACCCCGTGAAGACATGGCGCCCCTGTTTTGCATGTTTACGTGCCCTGACAGGTGGGCCTGGGCCATTTATTTGAAATCATTCCAAATGAATGGGTCGGCCCAGTTTGCTGCTAACTTGATGATGATTCAGCCGCTTAACTGTTGGGTGTTGCGGGGGTGGTATTCTCTCTGTGCTGCATAGTGGTCACTTGACTTTTTGTTGGACGAAAGGATTTCTTTAATTTGAGTTTGCAAACAGCTGGAGAAAGAGGGTTTCCAGCACTGATTGGGTGTTCTGTGGCATAACGTGATTAGTTCCATGCATGAAACAAAGGAATTAATCTCTTCATGTAGAATAAAGGTCTTTTTGGAATACAGAATTTTCATATGAATTATATAGAAATTTCAAAGAATCAATTTAATTTTATAAGAAAAATTGTAAAAAATAGAATTTTTTCCTCCGATACGAAGAAGGCCGAAGTACTTCAACAGTTAAAAACGGTATTGTATATCGTTAAGGGTGAAACTAGTACCGACTACGAGGTTACAAACATCTTTAGTTAAAGAAAATAAAGCAGTATTTTTTTTAAAAAAAAAATAGATGTGATTTTAGAAACATCGTTTCCTGTTACCACCCAAGTATTTAAGAAATCTCAACGGATACTTTGAAACCTTAAAAATTCCGAGAATAATTTTTGCTTCGCACCCCATCAAATCTGGAGTCCGAATCCAATGTTTTGTCAAAGCCAAAAATGCAGCGGAGGAGAATAATCACGCCGGTGTGCCTCCCTCCAGGGGCGTCCTTGGCCCCGTGCGGGCTGTGCGATATCTATCCCTTTCCGCGTTCGTTTAGAAGGCAACCTCGTCGCCTGCCGCTCCTGGAGTCCCGACTTCCGTCGCCTCAAAATCTGACGCCTTCCTGATCCTGAACGATGGGCTGACGAAGCTTGCGGACGGCGGACTCGGAGACGCGTCGTCATAGGGGCCTGGTCCCCAGTAAGGGGACTTTCTAATTACGTCCGTGGCTACGATGGTAGCATCCACCGTCGGAGATAGCGTCGAGATTCGCGCCAAGGTGTACTATTGGGAGGTGGGCTTATGATAAATGGAACAGGCAGGCCCCGGCGCACCAATGCATGTTTTCGTTAAACAGTTCATGAAGCTCCTATCGCAACGGATTGAGGACGAAGATTTTGAGGAGAGGAGGACAAAACTGGTAATATGTTTATGTCTAACTAACAGTTCACTAGTACATATAATTCTGGCATTGATTGATATATTCTGTTGTTTTACTCATGTGTTGACTGTCTCGTAAATATAACGTTGATGTTTTTCACTGCTTGTGCTCATGGACCAAAAAAAAAAAAAAAGGAAGATCATACCCCAAGGTTGAACACAGCAATCGAACGGAGTGCAATGAAGATATATAGCCCAAGACTGATGAAAGTGATGCATAAACATTTTTTTTGACGCTGGGTACTACAAGGTAGAGTGCATAGAGGCAGGGCACAAGTACGTGACTGCGCATGATCACAGTAAGAAGCGGTTCCCATGGTCGCGCACCCGGTACACAATAGCAATCGAGAGCGGCGGCATCCTGTACAATTGTGAATGCGGTATGACGTCACATGTGGGGCTGCTTTGCTATCACATATTAAAGGTTTGTCATTCCTACTTGCTCAAAACAGAATACACACGTACTTCCTTTTTTTTGTTTTGTGTTCCCCCTAGAATATTAGCACATAGTATAAGATGATGGGCCTGGCCTTTGTTTGAAATTCGAATTGCACTCCATTCTAAATGCGTTGGTGCTTGCAGGTTATGATGCACCTAGATGTCTCAGAAATACCACCAGGTCTGGTCACATTGTGAAACGTTGGACAAAGAATGCAAGGGACGTACTGCCACCCCACCTAAGTTACCTTCAGAAGGACAACGCATCGCTGAAATCACAAACTTTCCGCCACTGCACCGCATTGATCAGCGCCCTTGAGCTTGTACAACTTGCAAACTTCAATACAGAACGTTATGAGGAGTTTGTAAGGATTGTAGCAGATGCAAAAGCAAGACTGAATGCAATAGAGGGGACGCAGGATGGAATGTCGCTCCGAGAGACAGCAGTTTACGCTGCAGCTTGCAATGGCAGTTTGACAGGAGCTACACCTGACCATGACACTAATAGCTGCAGAAGTACAGGTTCAAGTAGCGGATCAGCGAGCAACAGCGATACAACATCATCGAGCAATTTCAATGTGTTACGGGTCCTGAAGACACCAATCCCATAGCGGAAACGAGGCTGTCCATCATCGAGAAGAGACAAACCAGGCTACGAGCTTGCTAAGACGCAGCGGGTGAGGAAGAACATAGTGAGCGCTGCTGATGGCGCCTTGGCAAACGCTGGAGAGATTGCAGCACCAACGCCTAAAAGAACACCAAGGTGTGGGAGGTGTAGCCTTGTTGGACACACGAGGCAGCAGTGCCAGCCGAGGTACTTGGACAGAACTGCTGCAGCCCTGCGAAATGCAATGTGATTAGTAATAGCGGTTGTGTACTGTGTATTTTTTGGCATAATGACATTAAGAATTGTGCTTGATGTATGTAAGCTCTTAAATGACGCAACTTATGCGACGTTGCATGATCTATGATGTTGCTGCCGTATACAGCAGTAAGTAGGAATGTGGACAGACATCCATGGACTGCAATAGTGAAGTCGATTTGATGGATAATTATTTTTTTGTTTGGTAACATTTTTTGTAATAACTACAATTTACATTGCAAGCAACGCATGGAGGAAAGCAGTGACACGAACACTGGTGAATAATGTTTCAAATTTAAAATTTAAAATAATTCTATATATATATATTGGTTTTGAAATACTTGGAAAGACATGAATTAAACATAGTTAAAATTTGATAGCAAAAGAATAAAAAATAATTTATCTTAAAGTTTAAATTTGAATTCGAACTCTAAAAAGAAATTTAAAAATGTTCCAAAAATGCATATGAAACAATATTTGTTTGAAAAATAGATATATAATCTATATATATATATATATATAATATAATATAATATTTGAAATTTGGTATAAAAGGAATAAAAAATATTTTTCTCAAATATAGAAATGAAATTTGAAATTTAATACCAAATTTCAAATATGTTTAGTTCATATATTACAAGAATTATTTCGCATACATTTTTTTAGACATTTTAAATTTCACCGTTTGAGCTTGTATTGAAATTCAAAATTCAAATTTATGTTAAAATATTATCAAAATAAATAAAATTTATTTTCCCTCAAATTTAAAAATGAAATTTGAAATTTAATACCAAATTTCAAATATGTTTATATCTTTCCTAAGTATTTTCAAACAAGAATTGTTGCACAGACAGTTTTTAAAACATTTTAAATTTCACCTTTTGAGCTTGAATTGAATTTCAAATTTCAAATTTAAGTTCAAATATTTGAAACTAAAGGAGTTGTGCAGGAGAACATGACCGCCAAAACTTGTCTCGGGCCACTGCACAATATCCCGATCCGGAAATGGGTGACGGGTACAGATCGGTTCCTGTTCCCACCCGCCTCAGCTACGGAAGCTAGCAGAAAGTAATTCGCCCACTGGAGGCTCACGTCGCATGGCTGAGGAATGCTGCACCTGATATGTTGCTAATCGCCAAGGGCAAAGCACTAGCACGTGTTCCGTCACACTGCCTGGATGCCGGTAAAATTCATGAACAGATCTTGCTTTTTGTTAATTAATCTTGTGGATACTGTATAATAATGCATATTGATCTAGTATTTTTTTTTTCAACTTACAAGGTATGTCTTCATCTTCCTCAAATCAAGCTAGAAAATATGAATGGGATATCAAAAGTGTAAGAAAAAACAAAGAATTGACAGTAATATTCCTTGAGAGTGTCAAATAAAAAAAAGATTGATTATGAAAATATTATTGAAGATTTTCTTTCAAAACATGCTAAAAGATTAACACGTTTCAAATAATGGTTAGATAACAAATACATTTCTTAGTGTACTTCACTATATATATGTTATTATTTTTTATTTAGTATTTAGCATTATATTTTAGGCTTTTTTTTATTATTTTGTACAGGCCTCTAAATTCTCCGGGACACCCTGCTCCCTCTCTAAGCAAAACCCGTCATTAAACAAACACAAAACCCCTCCTGTTCTGTCCCTCAGGCCACTTGATTAATCACCACACGGTACGCGCAGGCGCAGCGTCCTTAATTATTCTGCTAATTAATCTAGTATTATATGGCGGGGCCATACCTGCGTACCACCCCCTCTAATTATTCTAGGAGTACTAATTAATCTGCTCCATTCCCTTCCCTCCTCTTCTCTGCTCTCTCCCATCTTCTATTCTCACTGCACAGTCCACAGCAGAGCTAAGCTGCGCTAGTGAGGACTGAGTGTGGGAGCTGCCTGTGCTCTCTGAAAAGGGGGAGTGAGCAATGGAGACGATGATGCCGGCCGCGCCGCCGCAGCAGAAGACGGTGGGCCTGGGGCGGAGGCTGGCCAGGCTCCTGCACCGCAAGCGCACGCCTTCGGGGGCCGAGATGGCGTACTCCGTCGCCGGGGACGAGTTCGACCAGTCGCTGGACAGCTCCCTCAACTCGCTGAGCAAGCTCAAGCTGTCCGGCAATCTCGCCGCCGCGTACTCCCTCGACGCATTCTTCAAGAACGCAGCGGCGGAGAAGAAGAAAGGCGCAGCGGCGTCGCCGGCACCACCGCCGGCCCCTGCGCCGGCGACGGACGCCGGGAAGCACGCGTTCGTCGCGAGCCTGTTCGCCGGGGCCTCGGCCGTGAAGGCGGCGTACGCGCAGCTGCAGCTGGCGCAGCACCCGTACGACGCCGCGGCGATCCAGGAGGCGGACGCAGGGTTGGTGAGGGAGCTGACCAAGCTGTCGGACCTCAAGCGGCGGTACGCGAGGGATCCGGTAGCGGCGGCGACGAGCGCGGCCGCCCTTGCGGCCCAGGCCGACGAGCAGCGCCACCTCCTCCGGACCTACGAGGTCACGGCGCGGAAGCTCGAGGCGGAGCTCCGCGCGCGGGACGCCGAGGCGGACCGCGCCCGCGCCGCGCTCGCTGACGAGGTCCGCGCTGCGTGCGCCCTGGAGGAGGAGCTCGGCGTCCACCACCACCGCCCGGGCCGCGCACTCGCGGCGCTCGACCGCCTCCACCTCTCCGGCCTCAACGCGACCCACTTCCTCACCGCGCTGCGGCACACCGTGAAATCCGTCCGCGCCTTCGCCGGGACAATGCTCCACGCGATGCGGCCCGCTGGGTGGGACCCCGCGGCCGCCGCCGCAGCCGTGCATCCGAACGCCAGGTTACACCACCCGAGCGACGCGAGGTTCGCGCTCGAGTCCTACGTCGCGCTGAAGATGTTCGCCAACTTCCACCGGAAAGACTTCGGGTTGAGCTCCATTTGTGGCAGAGGATCCGACGACCGCCGCCGCTTCTTCGAGGAGTTCGCGGCGCTGAAACCCGCGCCGGCGTCGTCGCTCCTCGACGCGAGCGGCAGCGAGTACCGGTGGGCCGCGTTCCGCGAGTTCCTACGGGACAGGTACCTGTCGCTGGTCCACGAGCGGATGGAGGCCGCGCTCTTCGGCCGGGTCGAGCAGCGCGCCGCCGCCGCGTTCCCGCGCACCGCGTGGTTCGCCGAGTTCGCCAAGCTGGCGCGCCGCGTCTGGCTGCTGCACTGCCTCTTCCACGCGTTCGACGGAGAAGCGTCGTCCGTGTTCCAGGCGCGCGCCGGGTCGCGATTCTCGGAGGTGTACATGGAGAGCGTCGGCGACGCGGACCGCGTCGACGACTGTTGTGAGATCGGTACGGCGGCGCCGTTCCTCGAGGTCGGGTTCACCGTGGTGCCGGGGTTCATGTTCGGACGTACGGTGATTCAGTGCCGGGTGTACCTGTCGCGTCCGGACCGCCGACGACTGTAACGGTTGCTTCCGGGCATTGCGGCTGGGTGCCGGCCGACCGGCGGCGGGAAGCGGCCTTGCGCATGTATGCATCGATTTAGTAGCTACCAACATGATCTATGTATGATTTATGTACCTAGTTGCAAGGAATCTACTTCGAATGTAGCGGAAACAAGATCATCCCAATTCCGATTCCGACATGGATCCCATTTTGCAATCTTGGCCAAGACGTCGACAGACACATGTTCTTGTCACATTGGCGCATGTCTCAATAACATGGTCCAAACTCTGTCGCGTTGGTGAGGCGAGGGGATCCAGATCTGGAATGCGCACGCGCAGGCACATTCCCCCTCCCACTTGACTCCATCACCACATGCAGAAAGAAAGCCGAAAAGAGGAGCTCTTGAGCTCACATTTGGGGCGGAGCACGTGAGCTCCATTTGGGGCGGCCGGGCGGGCACTGGGAGCTCCTTTTGGATCTCAAGCAAAGCTGGAAGCCTGCCTGGGACACACCCGAATCTGTGCATGTAACCACGGACACGATGCGCGTCCCGGCCTCACGGTTGCTCCAGAAAACGAAGTCTGGCGTCGACTTCAGTGGCCCGGGCGGCGTCCACACGCGCGACAGCGAGCCGGTGGTGCACTGCGGCGGGAGACACGGTGCCGGTGCTCCAGAGATCCGTGGCAAACCCACGCGCGGTCGGCAAGGGCATGGATGGATGTCTTGCCACTTGATGAACCGATCAGATGCATGCGCCATCAGCAATCAGCATGGAGCTGCATCAGCCGGGGAGGCGTGGATCGGTGTGTCGGCGGAAAGACGAGCCGCTCGCCCGCTGCCCGCAACTGCCTGGAGACATCGTGCTGCGAGCCGCCGACTGCGTCTCCCCAACCCATGCCGACGGCCGACCCAATCCATCCGGCAATGGCATCCGCCACAGGCCACACCGGCCCGCTGTCCATGGGTGCCGGTCTTTCTCCACCTAGCTCCACCCAACTCACTCATCCACCGACCGATCGGCCGTCCATGGGTGCTGGTAGCAACCAGAGCAGGATAACGCTGCCCCCCAGATGCCTGAAGCCATGGCGTCGCCCATACTTTCAGTTTCAGCCAACTATCAGACGCCGCTGATCCGTTTATCATAAAAAACGTGAATGCTGGAGAGTGGAGTCCCAGGACGGCCCAACTCCTCGGAAAATAGGAAGGATCGTTTCCAAGCTCATGGACCGAGACTCCCTACAAATTTCAGTCCATTTTATTGACGCCTGGCCCAGTCCAACAGGGAACCGTGTTTTTGCTTTTAGGCCTCAGCTGGTCAATCAGTTGACAAGAACAACGAACCGAAAACATCCAACGAAGCTGCTTTGGACAGTGACCGAATTTGACGTGACATGGTTTTGGAGGGACGCGCACTTCAGCAGGCACGCTACCCAATGCTGAGCTTGCCCTGCCTGATGATGACAGTTCACGAACGGAATTTGTGAAATAGTACATGGATGTAATTAACACAATGAATAATTGCTCCTAATTAATTGCCAATCAACATTTGAAATTACTGCATGACACTAGAATCATAACAAGAGAAGACCTTGACCGATAATTAAGATTAAATTTATTAAAGAAGAAATCTCATGTTTAAGTGCATTTGCATTCGCTTAGGAATTTATATTTCAAATTATATGTATATAATACAGAACTGTATAGTTCTTCTCAAATATTTGCACTGACGATGTGAAGTTTCTTACAGTATCTTAAACATAAGAGACCTGGAAAGTAAGAAGACAAAAGTTATAAAAATTCAGTCACCAGTTTCACTTGCATCTACGTAGTACATATAAAAAATGCTGCATGACTAGTCCTATATAGATAGGCTCAAGTGTCAATTTAATTAACTATTCACAACAGAAAGGTTTCTTTTCGTAGCCGGCCCACCTTAACAGGATTCAAAGGAATCAAAAGGCTCAAGCATATTGCATCAGCTCTCATACAATAATTGGCACATACTATCTCACTACGTTTTGACCCCAAGATATTAGTGGAGCTTGATCTCAGACCAAAAAATATTAGTGGAGCTGGAGTTTATGTGGTGCCGGGCATGGTTGCTCAAAAGTTGCCCCACACGTGTCAGCCATGTTCCGGTCGATGAACATATGTATCCAGAAAGTTTTACAGTAACAAGAAAACGTAATTGCCAATATAATAATGTAGGAGTACCAAGAAAGAATGGAACAATTCCCTGAAGGAACTCCTTTTCAACCGTCACTAGAAAGCAGCCCCAACTCCGACGGTTAGCAGCCAACAGGCGATACCAAAAGCAAAATAATACTCCCTCCGTTCTTAAATTATTATCATCGTTGACTTCAAAAATCAACTTTGACTATTTATTTTATTCAAAAAATTAATTCAGATATATAAAATTATAATTCATAGTTCTAACTAGTTTGATATCAAAGTAAATTATAACAAAATATATAATATTCATCAAACCTTTTTAATAAGACGAATGGTTTAAGTTGATGTTTGAAGTCAACAGTAATAATAATTTAGAAATAGATAGAGTATAAATTACTTAATCTGCAGGGTAATGGTTGGTCAATGCGTAAATTAGTTAAAGAGATGATATAAAATATTTAAAACGTGAGATCAATATGTGATGTCGGCTAAAGGATGGCTGCAGGTACACTTTACGGAGTAGTGACATACGCAGCGATGGGAGATCGAAACCTGGCAATTGGTTGACAATTTGGACGGCCTGAGTTTGCTTGTAACTGTGATTGAGAGACAGCGATAGATATCTTGGGGGCGTTGTTGGCAAGCGTTTGCACCGAATCAGTTAACTCGTGTAGCACTGTGTGTACCACAACTTTTGACCATGTATAATTTGCCACTTATTTCATAACCAAATTCTGTCACTACTCTTACATAGTACATGCAATCATTTCGGTGACCATGGTGTTATGCCACTCAGCCTAATTAATCTCAGACAAGCATGGGTATTTTCTGAAATGTGCTTCCGTACGTAGAATGAGAGTTTGTTTATATGATTTTTCTATAGCAAATAAAATTGGTCGCGTTATTGAAATTCATTTCTGACCTCTAGGTGATTTAAAGCTTGTTACTTACATTCATGTTTCAACCATATCTTTTAAGCTAAATACTCTCTCCATACTCACAATTCAAATCGTTTTGGACAACGACATATTCTTCAAAGCATAATTTTGATTTTGATTTTTTCTAAAAATATTTATCAAAAAGTGACATATGTATACTTTTATGACAATACTTTTTAAGACAAATCTAGTCATATGATTTTCATATTTCTAAACTTAACAATTTAAAAATTATTTGTAATTTATATTTTTAATGTTTGACCAAAGTAAAGTACAAAACAACTTGAATTATAAGTATGGAGGGAGTAGTGTGCAAATGCAAATTTAAGAAAATACTTCCTCCGTTCCTAAATTGAATTCGTTGTTGACTTCTAACATCAACTTTGATTATTCGTATTATCCAAAAAAGTTTGATAAATATCATATAGTTTGTTATAATTTACTTTATCTTTAAAGTTATTTGAATCACAACTCATATTTTTTAGATTTGAATTAATTTTTTGAATAGGATGAATGGTCAAAGTTGATGTTAGAAATCAATGGCGACAACAATTTAGAAACGGATGTAGTACTTTTTAGGTGACCATCAATGAAGTTATTTGTTGAAGTATAACGAAGTAATTACATGTTCCCACCATCTTATTCTTTGCGCGCGACTGTCTGCACTAATTCAATATGGTTTTAGGGTCAAAGTTTATGAGAGTTTAAATCCTAGCAGGTGTAGTGGTGATGGTTACAAGAAGTAATTAATTTAGAAACTATTTTCTGGATAGAAACTAGGGTTATTAATTTAGAAACTATTTTCTGGATAGAAACTAGGGGGTTGGTGTTTGGACTACTAGCTTAGTTTCTAAAAGGGAAATTCTATTCTGTCTCTTCCTTGTACCAGAAACTGGCGCTAGCTGGGTTGCATATTCTTGATTACTTAGAAACCGAGAAACTAGTTTTAAAAATTAGACAAGAATCTAATCCGTTTGGAGCCCTCTAGTTTCTAAAATCTAATTTCTTAAGAACAGGAGGGATTCAAACATAGCCTAAAAGGCTGGGGTAGTTTAAGAAATATATTAGAGACGTTTTTTTTTTCTTGACGAAACTCCAATACTTTGTTTTGGAGGGTGTTGTTTTGATGCATCTTTTGGAGATGATCTAAGGGAAGGTGAGCAACATGACACAAATTCAATCAAGTAACCTGCTAACATCTCAGCAAAAGGTAATCGATCATTGTCTGATGGAGCAAAATGAATATCTCAGTCAGTAAGAGGCACCATAAATTGAAAAAAAGAGAAAAAATCATTTCTCAATCAGATCAGTAAAGTGAAGATACAACATTGTATACTCCTCTATTCATTCTATATTTTTAGTACATCATGTGCAAGAAAACTTCAAATAAGAAGGTACAAATAAAGTTACCACAAGAATGTGGTTTAAGAACTGCATCGATGTCCACCCGTGCATAGCATGATCACCATTTATGTACTCCCTCTGTTATTTAATTAATGTCGCCGTTGATTTTTAAATTTAACTTTGATCATTCATCTTATTCAAAAAAATTTGAAAAATTTCATATTTTTTGATATAATTTGATTTATCATTAGAGTTATTTGAATCCCAACTTAAAATTTTACACATTCGAGAAAATTTTTTGAATAAGACAAATGGTCAAAGTTGAATTTAAAAGTCAACGGCAACATCAATTAAAGAACAGAGCGAGTATATATTATTATGTATACATGATTTGTATATATACACAGCCAGCAGAGAAGCTAACTTGCATATGTGGTTTCATTTATACATATGTTAACAAGTATATGTACTTAAGAAACAATATTGAGCTAATGGTGGCCAATGCCGGGGCTCGGCACCGACCCCTGGACCTGTGTGATGATCCTCCTAAGCTCGCCAGCGGCGATATCCCGCTTGCCAGTTAGTGCCGGCCGCGCTGTGGAAGCTTCCTGCGGTAAATCCAGAGAGGCTGACGATGGACCGGTCTTGGCGGCGGCGTCCACTTGTAGATGATCACTTCTTGGCATTGTCCTTCCAAGCACGACGGACAGTGATGCTGCCATCAGAAGCAAGGAGACGATCACAATGGCAGCTCGCGAAGCAGCCATGGTCAGGTTGCAAGGTTATTCGAAGCTAAATGGATGGTTCAACGGAGGAGTTTTGGGGCGGTGGCCAGCAAGTGTGTATGCGCGTCGCATTGCGACGACAATCGACAAGATTTGTGGCGTGGTCAAATTTAATTGATTAGTGGAGCACACATCACCGTCACATTTTCATTACAAAGTTGTCGTCACAAATAATACGATTTTGAGCACTATCCTATTCGTTATTCACGTCTTTTATTTTCAGCCAACAATTTTTCTTTCGGAATGTTGCCGGCTCGGCCTGCAGCCAGGAAGTGCCGCGTGGGAGTTTGTTCGGTCCGAACAAACTCTGCCATTGACACGTGGGCATGCAAATATGTTCAATCGTGATGCATCTCTTTTGGGCATAATCATAGGCCCTTGTGTCGGGAGATTTTAAGTTAGGACACTGGTGAACAAGACCTTTGGATTTTATTATCTTGTAGAAATTTGCTTCAAATGTATAAGTTTTCAAGAAAAAGATATTCCACTAAGCACATGATGTAAGTTTATGCACATTATGTAATTTGAAAAGGATTTTAACAAGAGTGGGGATCCACATGATGTAATTTGATGCACATATGCAGTTCAATATCAATCTAATAGACTACATGTCAGAGCTTTCTTTTGTTGTCTCGCTAGTACTGTTCTAGAAATGAAGTACTCTTACTACCCTAGTTCTTAAATTGTTGTCACCATTGACTTTTAGCTTTATATTTATCTTATTTAAAAAATATGGTAATTAAGTATCATACATTTTGTTCTTATTTATCGTATCATTAAATGTATTTGAAGTACGATTTATAATTTTACAAATTTGAAATATATATTTTTAAATAAAATGTGGTGTTGTCGTTTGAAGATTGCATAACACGTGTCACCCATGTTCCGGTTAATTGCCATGCATCCTGACTGTTTTATAGTACAAGCACTGGCCGCCATTGTAGCAAGAATCGAATAATAATTTCCCTGAAAAAGACATCATGATCACTAGTGATCACAAGGCAGCCACTTTCAACGGTTAGCAAGGACCCACAATATATATCAGACAAAAATCAAAAGAATAGATAAGATAAACCACACATTTCAGTAATGTGTGATTATGCGTCAATTTGTTGATAAAAAGGGATGATATATTGTTAAATGGACGATCAGTATGTGACTTCATAAAGGGCACTTAATCGATGACACAGTGACAACGAAGATGCGTGCTTGAGAGATCGATCGAAACCTGGTAATTGCTTGTAATTTTGGACGGCCCAGAGTTTGGTTACTGTGATTGAGGGACAGCGATGCTCATCTCTCGGGTGCGTTGGTTAAGTGTTTCCACTGAATCAGTTAACTCGTGTAGCACTTGGTGGTGCCACTTATGTTTGGCTACCAGTGCAGAGAACCTATGTTGCTGACGTGCATACAATCAGGCCTTTTTCTTTGACCCTGTTTGGTTACTGTGATTGAGGGACATACTGTTTCCCCACCAAGTTTTAATATGTGTTTTGTATTGATCATTTCTTCAATTCATAAAAACGTTGCAATTTAAGCTGAACAGCATACACCATTAAGTGAATCAAAGAGCTGACCTTTTAGGCGTATGAGGATCAGCGTGGGTGGTACTAATATATCATACAGTAGCAATTAAGGCCCCATTTGTAACGTGGGATTTTCCCCGTTTCTTTGTTTTTACCCTGTGAAACTAAATTGATTCTTCTGAAATTTTGGTATAGAATCTTGAGCTTTATTTGTCTGTTAAATTACATTGTCAAAAAAAAAAAAACCTTTCATAGCCCAGTTCAGAGAGAGGTGGTTATACATATAAGGGATTGTTTTTCTTCAATACATAAATATGAAACGCTCCTACATTTTCTATAAAAAAGGCAAATCGTACTAAAATTCAATATTTATCTTACCTGATTTGTTCATTCAACTGAATGCAAAGTATTGTCCATAGCCCAAAATATATATGATCCAAAATCCACCTAATGCCTAGCTCCCACTGGGGATGGTCACAGGCATGCACGTCACATTCTCTTATGCTTGCGTCTTTTCTTCGTGGAAAGAGAGCTAAATTGAAGGTCCTAAAACTACAAGAGTATTATATGCTGATGTTTACAAAAGTTCAATCAAGTAATCTCTGCATTCTCCCATTCACGTTTACAAAACTTCAATTAAGTAGCCTCTTCATGATGCTAATTAAACTTTATAATTAGTGAATGTTTCATGATACCGCATGGGTTCTATTTCTTGTGGACACTCATTCTCACGTTTGTTATAGAAAAAGGAAATATACCAACTTACCCATATACTATGGGACAATCCACACAAGATGGAAAAAATGTGAAGCACCAACTGAAGAAGAATTATGTCAACAATAGAGAAATACACTCATTCTTATAATAAACCTATAGATTTATTCATCATTATACGTGACAATATATAGATTTATCAGCTTTGGAGCTGATTTATTGTAAGATTTAAAATGCTGTTCTGCGGTAACGCAAATGCGGGAAAACTTTTTCCATTATCTAAAAAAATGACTATATATAGATGCCAACAATTTTAAACAGGAGGGAGCATTATCTATATTTGTCCAGAATCCTTATTTATCACAAAAAGATACGAGTGCCAAAGTTAAAACACAGCGGTGACGGACTTAAATGGATCACAACCCTACAATCTTGAGATCACTATATGTATGTGTATATTTTATATCTGTGTAGTAATAATGTATACCATCTCATACATCGCTAGATACAGCAGCGACAGTAATATTCGTAACTGGACGGGGTGTGGGATCGACGACGAGAATCTAATGATGCCCGACGCCGGGGCTCGGCACGGACCCGTCAGCCTGGACAATCTGCCTACGCTCACCGCCGGCGATCGTCTGCTTGATGTTCCTTACTAGCGCCGGCGGCGCAGTCGTGAAAACATGTCGCGGCAAATCTTGAGGGGTGGCTGACGATGAAGTGCTAAAGGTCTCCCCGGCACGCACCGTTTGTAGATGATCATCACTTGGCGTCGTCCTGGCGAGCACGGTATACTGTGTTGATGATGCCAGTAGGAGCAAGAAGACGATGACAATGGCAACGCGTGGTGAGGCAGCCATGGCAAGCTTGCAAGCTACTTCAGCTAACAATGAGGAGTAGCAAGACAGCGGAATAGCACTCGACAATGGAGTTTGGCTGGTCGTTGGAACTTGGAAGAGATGGTGGAACCGATGAATGAACTGGCAATGGGCTTGAATGAGATGGAAACGTGCTCAGCCGAGGCCTGTATTTATAGGCGAGGGGATGGCGATGAGGTTGATTGGCCAGCATCTGTGCTGAGTGCTGGGTGCTGACAGCAGGTTTTGTGGCCTAGTCAAAGCTTTAGTGGACGACACGCGTAACCATCACATTATTCATGCCCTTTAGTTTTTGGCCAGATCATTTCGTGAGAATGTTTGCTGGCTCGGGCAACTAGAACGTGCCGCGTGGAGGCTTCGTACGCCCCTGACAAAATCAATCTGCATGCCATTGCGGCGCGCGCGTGAAAATCGTGGCACCTTAATTAGGGTATCTTTGTTAGGGCTTTTGGAAATTTTTGTCATCTAACAATGGCATGAATCCAAAATTGTCAGTAACAATTAGGTACTGCGTGTCTGTTTAAAGCTTGGACTATTGTGGGCCGGACTGTAGATATAGTGGACTACGTTGCTAATTTTTTTTTTTTTTTTTTTTACAAAAATACAGCACCTAGCTGCTGCCTTCCTCGGAGGTGGGTGCAGGACCAGCCGAGATCGAACCCCGGCCGGCTATTGTTGGCCGGACTAATTGTTAGTCTGATCTCATTGGATCCTGAACATCGTTAGTTTATAAAATCCACGAGGTAGTTTGAATTTTTCTCATATAATGGTTCCATTTACTGACTTTGCTCCGAATTAGTTAACCTTGCCTTACTAATGGACAAACAAATAGCTAGATATAGTGGACAACACGTAGTCTACCTATTAGTCCCTCTATTTGGATGAGCTAAAAAAATTAATTACTCAACAAAAAAATATTCCCTTTGTTTTTAATTTTTATTTGTTAGAGCAAAAAATTTATTTAAAACTAACTTTTTTTTTATTTTAACAATAAGATATTTTTAGGATGCTAAAATTGAGGCCAATAATAATTCACATACAACTAATACACTATGTAGAAAGTAGAAATACGATTTTTTGTACCTTAAACTTTCTTTTTCTTTTTATAGGGAACGGTATGCCTCGATCACACTTTCGGCAGAAATGGGCAAGTTCGGCCTCTGGGCCATCTTCCTTGCACAGGTTGGTTCGGCGTACTTTGCCGAACGTGTTATCGAGTGGGCCGGTCCAATGCATAAGCCCTGCTACATGGGTCATTCGATGCGAGGCCCTTTAAACTCTGACGATGCAACTTTGCTGATATCAAATGCGACCAAGCATCTAATGATCCTGTCGTCCAGAACGAAGGGGAAAAGCTTCAAAGATGTTAGAAATATTGTTGAATGACCTCAAGTTTTGCTTTGGTACACGTATGTCCTTATATTGTTGAATGACCTCACGTTTTGCTTTGGTATACATATGTCCTTAGAGATGCAGGTGGGTATCTGCGAGAGCTTAAATTTAGTTCAAATATTATAGGCATTTATAAGTTGTCAGTAAAATTTAAACTAGACTCGTAAACATTTTCACTTACATCCCTTTATGTCCTGATATAAGAACAAAATTGCCAGATATCAAAAACGATGATTTCTCTCTTTCTTCTTCTCAGGTGGATCCTGTGGTATTTATGATTAATCTTGGATGTCCTAAACATGCAATAATATCCTTGTTTGGTTCCGTACAATGCAAACGTATTTCTTTCATGTTGATCCAGATTTCGACGGAATCGAGATGCTGTCACATGTGTGCACACATGAGGATTTGCGTTGAAGTTGGCATCGTTCCAAATGTCAACTACTCTGTCCCATAAAAAGATTGTTTTTTCATTTTCAGACTTTAAGTTTGATCACTCGTTTTATTTAAAAAAATTTATAAAAAATATAATTTATTTTATTGTGAATTGTTTTATCATTAAAAATACTATAAGCAGACTTATTTGTTTTTATATTTGCAAAAAAATTTGAATAAGACGAGTAGTCAAACTTAGTTTCTGAAAGTCAAAAAATGATCTTTTTATGAGATGGAGGTAGTATTCCTTATACTCGCTCCGGTTCTATAATTTTGGATAACAACATGGTGTTTAAGTTGCAACTTTAACTTTTATTTTTTCTATAAGTTTTTACTAAAAAGTGATATGTGCATATTTATTTATGAACATATTTTTAAGACAAGTTTAATATTATAATTTTCACATTTCAAATTTAATAATTTCAAAAGTATTTGTAATTTATATTTTTAATATTTGACTCAAGTCGTATCTAAAATGTTAAGAGTTATAGAACCGAAGGGAATATTAATTAAAGAAAGAAATCGCCGCTAAGCCATTGTGGATCCAAATAGGGACTGCTTGTTTAGGTTTTATAATATGTCAGATTATATAACTTAAACATTATAATCTATAGAGGTAAACAAATAGGATAGATTATTTTGTCAGCTTATTTAATCTGAAGTCCATATTATTACAATTCGATAAATTGTTCATCAAATGCTTATTTCATATTATAATATGCAAAAGATTCACTACCCATACTTAGTTTGAAACAACTAATCACCATTACCATCCATCTCTAGAATATAATTCATATTATATAATCTAGATTATAATAAATGTTTTACGCAGGCAGGGGTAGCCAGCCCTGGGAGGCTGGGAAACAGACGTGATCTTTGCCAATATTTTTTTTTTTGCGACAGAGGTCTCATTACCAAATATTTAACGGGTCGCTTTAAAAATATTTAATTCGGTTACCATAAATAGAAATTAATTGCTGATTTATAAAGGATCTAGAAAAACAAATCATGGTCAACGTACACGGGGTCATAAAAATTCTCGAAGCCAACTGCCGAAAAATATTATTGCAGCCAACTTTTCGTTAAGAAAAGGATAGCGTAGGTATTGGAACAACTGAGATGCTTGAGGACTTTCGTTGAAGTTGGTGTCGTTCGAAATGTCAACCATTTGTTAATCACGAATGATAATTAAGAAAACCACAAGCACTGAGCCATGGATATTCTTTGAATTTCGAAAATGACAGCTATTTAATCGCCTTAATATAGTGAACGCTTTATCATGCAGCAATTACGTAGCAAATCTTCAGAAATAACAAAAAAAAAAAAAATAGCGTTGAAGTTACTCACGAGACGAAGTAGCCAACCCTCCGCTCGCAAAGTACTACACGGTGTCACGGAAATTCTCTAAGCAAGCCAACTGCCGAGTAATATTATTTTGGGCCAACTCCTCATTTAGAAAATGGATAGCGTAGGCACTGGAATAATCGAGACAGTAGACCAAGCTGTCCTCACACAAAAATTTTAGGGGTCGAGAATAAGTGCTGGAAGGCGTAAAACAAAAGACCGGACGTCCGTCCGAACGGACGTGCGCCCGGCTGCCGCTGCTCCCTGCCTGGGGCTCCACCACAAAGTGCCCCCTGCAAAAACATGTCGCGTGCGCAGAGCTGTCCGTGCGTCGGATTCAACGGTGCGGGACCACGTCCTGCCGGACCGACGTCCGGTCAAAATCCGCTTATGTGCTGGAAGAATGTCCATCAAAGAGGCGACACCGGAGCCCTGCAGAAAGGCCGAGGTGTTGGTTGGAGGGGTTCTTGGGAGGTCTCAGAATTCAGAACAAGATGGAACCTGAAACTATAACAAGTTGTTCGTCCAGTTCGGTTTTTTGTTTTTAAGATAATGGATGCAGAAAGCAGTGAAAGACAATCAAGTTCTTGCAACCAACATTCATTGGGAATAAACAACAATGTTAGCTGCACAGAATATTTATTTGTACCAAGTGTGCATACAGATAATGTGTTGAACGTCAATCACTTTATTTAAATATAGAATAAAAAATCCGTATTGAAAATCTTCTTAAACTAAAAATCTTCACGAAGATTCGAAATGTCAACCACTTATCAATTCGTACGAGTAGTAAATAAACACACCATCATTGAGCCACGACAATCAAAATGTACTCCCACCAATTATCAACGTACTACAAACAACGCTTTCTGCAGCGTTAGCTTAACAGCATCTCAAATCTTCAACTATATAAAAAAATGGTCTCGTTCAAGTTGGTGATGGGATCAATAGTCAACTCGGGCCGTTTTTAAGCAACCACCGCGTGGAGTCACGCGGATTCTTTAAATACTCCCTTCGGTTTTAAATTATTTGTGACCGCAGAGGGAGAACAGGGAGAGGCCGCTGAATTGGATCATACAGATGGCTGATCATGAGAATGTCCTGCAAGAAAGCACCGGGGCTCTGGAGGAAGAAAGATCAGGCGTCTTAGAAGTTCAAGGGAAGCGCGAAGATTCAGTCGGCAATCGTTCCATGTTCTCTGTCCAGTTCGCGCAAAAGGTACCGTTTCTGTTTCTTCCGAAAAAGTTGGAAGAAACTTTTCAGGATTTCTTCCTGCCGCGCTGCTTCAGGCACAGTGGTGTTCTTATGGTTCTGCTGCTTCTGCATGGACACACCATCTGCAACAGATTCTCGCCGAGTTCATCGGGACCTACTTCCTCATATTCGCCGGCTGCGCCGCGGTGATGGTGAATCAGACGATGGACGGGGTGGTGACGCTGCCGGGCGTCGCCATCACCTGGGGCTTCACCGTGATGGTGATGATATACTCCGTCGGACACGTCTCCGGCGCGCACTTCAACCCCGCCGTGACCATCGCCTTTGCCACTATTAGCCGCTTGCCATGGAAGCAGGTACGAAACTTCAGATATATAGTCACGAGATATGATCCTTAATTGACAGTGTAGAGCAATCCTACATGTCGTGTCCGTGTGCGTGTCCAAATATTTTTTTGCAACAGATCTGTAAATGTTTTATAACTTAAGAATTGATAACGGTCCCTCAGGATCTTATATCTTAAAAAGTATGTTACAAAAATAACCTTTTGCTTATCTTTTTTTATCTTGCTAGAATATCCTTTGGACTTTCAGGCAGTGAAATATTTGTTGTGGTTGTCATGATATGTTAATTCCGTGCAGGTGCCAGCGTATGTCATGGTTCAGGTGATAGCATCGTTAGCGGCAAGCCTAACACTGCAGCTAGTCTACGGAAGCGCACGGGGACACTTCTTTGGGACGGTGCCAATGGGTTCAGCCGTGCAGTCACTGGTGCTTGAGTTCATCACATCCTTCTACCTCATGTTCGTCATCTGCGGTGTCGCTACAGATAACAGAGCGGTGAGTAGTCTTTTAGTTGCCACTGGTTGCAATTCAGATTGTATTTAAATGCAAGATTGAATACGTAAAAATTATGTTGCAATTTGATCTAAAGTTTTGCTGCATTGGCTTGAAAATATATCGCGCTAACTATTCAGTATCCATGTACGTGTAGATTGGCGAAGTAAGTGGGCTCGCCATTGGAGCCACCGTTGTGATCGATATTCATTTTGCCGGGTAATTAAACACATTCATATTTCCTATACATGCATTAACCTCTAAGCATTTAGAAAAAATCAAATTGGATATACTATATATGGTGAAAATGTATGAACGGTTCCTTTTCAAAACTAGATTCGTTTATAAATGAACAATGCTTTAACTGTGCTATTTGTAAATTAACTAATGGACTCGGTGCACAGGCCCATATCTGGAGCATCTATGAACCCGGCCAGGACCATCGGCCCAGCGATCATTGCCAGCCGCTATACCAGCCTCTGGGTGTACATTGTTGGCCCAATCTGTGGGACAGTGGCCGGCGCATGGGCCCACAATCTCCTCCGCTTTACCAACAAGCCTTTACATGAAATCATTAAGGGCAAGTTCTTTTTCAGGGTGGCGAGAGGCAATGTTGTATATAGTACTTAGCAATATTATTGAGTGGTTTTACTGGTCATTTTAATTATTTTAGGTACCTCAATTTGTTTGTTCTTCTATTACATTTTCTAATTCTAATCTTTTTGGTAGGAGATTATTTAGTTCTAAGGAATAGTGAATGCTGGAATAGTAGCTAGATCCAAAATGCTAGGGAACTTGTATAGAAGAACAATGATAAATGAAATATAATAACAAAGAGATACTCCCTCTGCTCCTAATTGATGTCGCTATAACTTATAACATCAACGTTGACTATTTGTCTTATTCAAAAGGTTGGTGAATATCATATATTTTATTATAATTTACTTTATTATTAAAGTTATTTGCAGAACAACTTATAATTTTACATATTTTTGAATTAATTTTTTAATAAAACGAATAATCAAAGATGATGAACGAAGTCAACAACGATAACAATTTAGGAATGAGGGAGCACAGAACAAGCAGAAAATTTCAGTAGCCTTGATCTTATTGAAGAAGCTTCCTATGGTCGATCTGTCGAAAGTAGCGCTCCTGTTGTTTTGGCCACATTCGCTGTCTCTCCACCTCCAGGTGCTTCGTGCTACCTTGTTTGGAATGGAGGGTTTCCTCCTTTTCTTGTTTTTTTTTAAATTTTTATAAAGTTTCTATGCAATTCTGCGTTTCAAAATAGGCCCTAAGCTGCTCCCTCCGGTCTCATATTTTTTGATGCGACAATGACACAGCTTTTAAAATACAATTTTGACTTCTATTTTTTTCATAAGTTATTTATGTAAAAGTGACATACGTATATTTTTATAAAAATATATATAAAAACAAATCTATTCACATAGATTTTACATTTTTAAACTTAACTATTTTAAAATTATTTATAATTTATATTTCTAATAAACTCAAAACATATTCAAAATATCAAGAATAATAGTTTTAAAGGGAGTACTCAGCAAGGTCTGCCCCTTTCATCAAGCATGCCAAAGCTTCTGCCTGCAGGCGTCTGCGCATCAGTGAACAACACAACCATAGAAATTTATGATAGAATAATGAACCTGTATTTATCATTGTCCGATAACACGAACATAAGTGATGGCGATGTATGACCTTAATTATCGCATACAGAAGTTTTTTTTAACCTCGATCGGTCCGACCATGTTTCGCCCTGGATAGATTCACTGAACCTGGACGAGGAGAGGTACGGAGCGAGGGTTTGCAAGGTAGAAATTTCACAGCAATTTCGTAAAAGTTTTATAGGAATCAGTTTAATTTTACAGAAAAAATATAAGAAAGAAAATTCTCGATTTCAAACGGAAAGATTTGCTGCATCATGACCTAAGAAAATTCTCCATTCCAAATGGGGAGGTTTGCAGCATCATGATCTGCCATTAACCACTGTAGCTGCATCTGGGCTCATTCGCACATGTGCAGGCTTCAAAATAAACTGCAGGGCGGCCTCATTCATGCTTCCGCGGCAGATAAAAGAGTAAATATAACATATACTTGGTTGTCAATTTATCAAGTTAATAACTTACATTATTAAATTATTGTCGTTAGGGCAATAACTTTAATTTTTTTTAAACTTCAATTATTGGTCTAACGACTAACACTAAAAAAACAAAGAATTGTCACCTGATACATTAGCAAAATCTCAGTCACCTGAGAAGGAGGCATGTAGTCATTTTCCATAACGAAGCAAAATACCCTCATGCATTTATAAATAGTATTATTGATACTTATAATTGGATTATCAGTATATCATTATTAATCTGAGCCTTTATATTTATACACAAATTTTTGGTGCAGATCTTTGTGTGGATTTCTTTTATGGATCATCTACGAGCAAGATCCGAGAGCTTGGGGTTGAGGGCTAAGATTGGTGCATGTTCCAATATTTATAACTTTCGATCCGGTCGTCGGAGTCTAGGATGACAAGGTGGCCATTTGCCCTTTGTTGATGCGGTCTTTCTGCTCTAGGCCAGCGTCGGTCGGTGACGAGGACAGAGGCGTGAAAGCCGCGGCGACGTCGTCGATCTCCCGGTGATGGTGGTCGTCGTGGTGGTGACAGCGGTGGAGCTTCCCGTCGACACAGCGCCCTTTCGTAGATCGGGTTTAGGGTTTGTCGGTGGGTTGTGACGGTACGGACTAACCTCAGTATTTGTACCAGCCGGCCCTCACCTCTATTTATTGTGGCGCTGGTGACAAGGGCCCACCAGCCATATTGGGTTGGGCGCCCCCGATCAGGGCACGTAGATCAAGGCCTATTAAACCGTTGGGCTAAAGTGGTGGAGATCAATTTCTAACATTCTCCCTCTTGATCTCGAGTTATACTTTTACTTTAATTACTTTAACATTACTCATTCCATTACAGATTAATACATAGAATTGTCTCATCGTCACGGTTAATCGCCGATAGATTCAACAGCTACAATACACTTTTCTGTTCTGAAATAGTTCCTACACTTTTGAACCATCTTTTAATTAAGAATCACAGGTTTTCTCTTAAACCCATACCGGCAACATGTTCGATGAATACTTTGGATGGTAAGCCTTTAGTAAGCGGATCCGCGAATATTTTTGCGGTACTTATATGCTCAAAACTTATGATTTGATCCCGAATTTTATCTTTCATAACATAGTACTTTATGTCAATGTGTTTGGCAGCACCACTTGACTTATTGTTGTGGGCATACATTACTGTGAGTTCATTATCGCAGTACAACTTAAGTGGTCTATAGATATCGTCAACCACTTTTAAACCAGGTATGAATTTCTTAAGCCAGTTCACCTGTCTCTTAGCCTCATAACATGCTACAAACTCGGCATACATTGTGGACGATGTAGTGACGGTTTGCTTTGAGCTTTTCCACGATATAGCTCCTCCAGCGAGAGTAAACACATATCTGGATGTTGACTTTCTATCATCTTTCGCATAATCAGAATATGTATACCTCACTATATGAAGTGAATCTGATTTTCTATATGTCATCATGAGGCCTTTAGTTCTTTGTAAATAACGCAAGACTTTCTTTACCAATTTTCAATGTTCTATTCTAAGATTGCTCTGGGATCTGTCAAATAACTCGGTAACAAATGCTAAGTCAGGGTGTGTACACACTTGAGCATAGTACAAGCTTTCGACAGTTGAAAGCATATGGAATCGATTTCGTTTGATCGATATCATATTGGTTCCTGGGGCATTGAAAATCCTCTGTCTATCGCTCTTGACTATAGGAGTAGGTGATGGATTACATTTATGCATACCATATTTTTTAAGACTTTTTCTATATATGCCTTTTATGACAGTTCCAATACCCCTTTGTTTCTATCTCGGTGAATTTCGATTCCCAGAACGAACAAAGCTTCACCAAGATCTTTCATATCAAAGTTTGAGAATAAAATCTTCTTTGTCTCTAGTAGCAGACTGACGTCACTACTAGCCAATAGGATATCATCCACATACAGGATTAGAAAGATAAATTTTCTATCTTTAAACTTTGAGTAAACGCAATTGTTCTCTATATTTTTTTTAAAACCAAAATTTTTTTATTGTACTGTCAAACTTCAAGTACTACTGTTTTGAAGCTTGCTTTAACCCATAAATCGATTTTTTTAGGCGGCATCTCATTATTTTATTTCTTTCCATGACAAAACTTTTCGGTTGTGCCATGTAAATATTTTCCTCCAAATCCTCATTGAGAAATGCCGTATTTACATCCATCTGATGTAACTCTAAATCATAATGAGCAACTAGTGCCATTATGATTCTGAAAAAATCTTTATATGAGACTGGAGAAAAGGTCTCATTGTAATCAATCCCTTCTCTTTGCGTAAACCATTTTGCCACGAGTCGTGCTTTATATCTTTTCACATTCACTTGAGAGTCGAGTTTTGTCTTGTAGACCCATTTACAGCTTACTGTTTTGGCTTTTTTAGTAATTACTTTCAAGTCTCAAACTTTATTAGCCTTCATGGACTTCATCTCTTCTTCTATGGCCTCAAGCCATTTTAAAAAGTTTTCACTTCTCATAGCTTCTTCAAATGAGGTGGGATTATCCTCCATTTGAAATTCCTCCGTCTGATAAACTTCATAGTCATCAGAAATAGCTGATCTTCTTACTCTTTGAGACCTCTTTGAAGCCTCTTCATTTTGTATATTTTCTATTTGAGGCTGTTCTTGCTCCCTTCACCTGTGGCAATGGGTTCTATAGGATTCTGAAGAACATGTTTCTCATTCTCATTCATCATTGTCACAGGAGGAAAAAACAAGTGTTTGCACTACAGTATCTCGCACTGTCGGTGCAGCGACAGTAGGTAGTGTAAAGAATGACTCTTGAATCATTGGAGTGGGCGCGTACTCTCGCTTCTCTTCAAAGTCAATGTCTCGAGCACCATGCTCCCCCCTCATCATCTCATCCTCTAAGAAGATAGCGTATTTTGTTTCTACAAATTTTGTATATCTGTCTGAACAGTAGAAACGAAAACCTTTTGATTTTTTAGGTAACCAATAAAATGGTAACTCGCTGTTTTAGGATCTAATTTCTCAAGATTTAGGTTAAATATTTTTGCCTCAGCAGGACTCCCTCACACACGTAGGTGGTTTTAGGTTAAATATTTTTGACACCGATTTACTGGGTACTCTGTTGAGAATATAAATGGCAGGTTTTAACGCCTCCATCCACAAACTCAATAGTAGTGTGAAATAGCTCATCATGCTTCGTACCATATCTATTAAGGCACAGTTACGTGTTTCAGCTACTCTATTTTACTGAGGTTCGCCCGGTGCAGAATACTAGGCTACTATGCCATTCTCTTGTAAGAACCTTACAAAAGGTCTAGAAACTTGATCATATAGGATATGCCGACCGTAGTACTCCCCTCCACGGTCGGATCGGACTATCTTAATCTTTAAATCGTGTTGGTTTTCAACTTCAACCTTAAATATTTTGAATTTATCCAAGGCTTCATTTCTTTCTTTGATTGGATAAATATAGACGTATCGGAAGTAATTATTCGTGAATGTTATGAACGAGTCATAATCATCCACACTTTTCACAGGAAAGAGATCACAAATATTTGTGTGAATAATTTGTAGAACTCCTGTGCTTCTTTTTGTATTTTTTTTAATTTTTTTACATATTTTTTTAATGCAATCTCGACATTGTTCTAAGTCTGAAAACTCTAGTGGAGAAAGAATATCATTCTTAACTAGTTTTTCTATTCTCCCCCTCAAAATATGGCCTAAATGACAGTATCATAATTTCGACGACGTATCTAGAGTTCTCTTTCATTTTTTGTTTTCATTGATAGACGAGGATTCATTTACTTTCTCGCACGCAACGTTCCTATTATCGCATATGACATTTACATCATCACGTAGTGATAATAAATAAAGCTCATTTTATAAGATGGCAAGACCAACACATTCTTTATTAAACATTATTTCACTTGTCATTTCCAAAATGACAGTCATAACCATCATTGTCCAAACATGAAACACTAATCAAATTCCTCTGTAGAGAGAGAACATAAATAACATCTCTAAGTAAAAGAGTAAAGCTACAGCTAGCTCTAATGAAAGATTGCCAACGGCTTCAACTTCAATTTGAACTCTATTTGCAACTTTAATGCATCTTTCTCTTTTTTGCGTAGTTCTCGTCGAACAGAATTTCTGCAATGAATTAGCAACATGAACAGTTGCTACTGAGTCAATCTGTCAAGTGGATTTTGAATATTGCACATATAGGAATTTATTTATGAAGATAATAATGTTCTTACATTTTTTTGCCATGATCATCTTTAAGTAATCAGAACAGTTCTTCTTGTAATGTTATGTTTTCTTGTAATGAAGACGCTGGTCCTTGTCTACCGTAAATTAGTTCTGTTGAGGCTGATAGACAGAGCATTTTCCTTTGTTCTTTGAGGAGTGATTGTTGAAATTTTTTTTTGTTGTCCTTCATATAGTTGATAGAACTACTATGTGAAGCTTTAATTCTGTCCTCCTCTTGCACACACATAGCTATGCACTTTTTCAAGTCTCATGTCTCGGGCTGCATATTGTAGTTGACAACGAAGGTGTCAAACTTTTTTGGGTAAAGAAGCAAAAATCAGATAAATAAAGAGCTCATTTTTGAGACCCAGATTCACTGGTTTTAGCTTGGACCCATATTGCTCATCCTTAGTATGTGCTCTTTTATGTCACTATTACCACCAAAGTACCTTTCTGTCACAAGCTGTTTGATTAGCTGTGTTGCATATGTCTTTGAAGAACCAATGAACTGATTTTTTATTTTATCAAGACACTCTGTGACAGTGTCACACTATGCAATCGAGCCCATAATGGCAGGCTTAATTGTGTTCTTTATCACAACCATACACTTCTTGTTGGCTGTGGTCTATTTTCTATGCTCAAAGTCGTAGTTTCTTTATCTAGTTTGCCAAGCAGCCTCAGCCTCATTTTCTTTTCTCACTGGCTCCGCAGGCTCAGTGGAACATGCTGTGGTGAGAACTCAGTCCACCTCAGCTAAGATAAACGCTAGATCTATCTTTTTCTTCCACTTTCCGTAGTTGTCACCTTTGAGAGTGAAAATCTCTTTGATACAACTCATCAAGTTGTATCCTCCTAAAAATTAAATGAAATAAAGTGAGAACATAATAACAATAAAATTATATAACTTATTTTCAACGTTGGTAAAAAATATGACACACAATTTTATCTTATACGTTAAATCTACATCACCGTTGGGCAGAAATAGAAATAATGCATAGAATTATCAATTAAAGAATTATAATACTGTTATTATCAACGTTGGTCAGAAAAATAACAATATCATAATTATGAACAACATGGCGTCCAAGCTCAAACCAATGGATCTGAGTCTCAAAAATGAGCTCTTTATTCATCTGATTTTTGCTTTCTTACAAAAAAATACAACCCGAGACATGGGACTTGAAAAAATACATAGCTATGTGTGTGCAAGAGGAGAACAGAATTAAAGCTTCACATGATGGTTCTATAAACTATGTGAAGGACAATAAAAGAAAAAATTTCAACAGTCACTCCTCAAAGAACAAAAGAAAAGCCCCTGTCTCTCGAGCTACCATGCTCTCTTTTATCATCTCATCCTCTAAGAAGACAGCGTGTCTCGTTTCGACAAACTTTGTATATCTGTCTGAACAGTATAAACGAAAACCTTTTGACTTTTTTGAATAACCAATAAAATGGCAACTTACTGTTTTGAGATCAAGCTTCTCAATGTTTAGGTTAAATACTTTAGCCTCAGCTGGGCTCCTCTACACTCACAAGTGGTTTAATGAGGAAACTCTTTCTATCCATAATTCATACGGTATTTTGGGCATCGATTTATTTGATACTCTATTGAGAATATGAATGGCGGTTTTCAACGCCTCTAACCACAAACTCAATGGCAGTGTGGAATAGCTCATCATGCTTCGCACCATATCCATTAGAGTACGGTTATGTCTTTCAACTACTTCATTTTGCTGAGGTTCGCTCGGTGTAGAATACTGGGCCACTATTCTATTTTCCTGTAAAAACCTTGCAAAAAGTCGAGGAACTTGTCTATACAGGGTATGCCGACCGTAGTACTTCTCTCTACGATCGGATCAGACTATCTTAATCTTTAAGTTGTGTTAGTTTTCAACTTCAACCTTAAATATATTAAATTTATCCAAGGCTTCATTTCTCTCTTTGATTGAAGAAATATAGCTATATCGGAAGTAATCATCCGTGAATGTTATGAACGAGTCATAACCATCTACACTTTTCACAGGAAAGGGGGAGAATGTTAGAAGATTGATCTTCTGTTAGTTGGCCCAACAGCCAACTAACCTTGACCTCGCGCTCTGATCGAGAGCGCTCAGCCAATCTATGGCTGGTGGGCTCCCGTCGCACAGCGCTATATAAAGAAAGGGTAAGGGAGCCGGGGCACGGCACTGAACATGAGGTTGGCCGTCGCCCGAACCCCACCCTACGACCAAACCCTAAGGCCGATCTTTGAGGGTGCGCTGCCAGCGACGGGATTACCCATCACTGCCGCCACATCTTCGACTTTGACCTCGACCGAAGCCGACTGAAGACTCTCTCCTCTTCTCCGACCATCGCCGCCCAAGCGTGGACTTCACCGACCCAAGAGAGGGATGGCGGAGTCGTCTTCCTCTGTGCCGGCCGAACCGGCAACCCAAGGTAAAGAAGACCCCATCTCGCTACTCGATCTGCTCACTGGATCGACTAAAGTAGAGATCCAACAAGTAAAATTTCTCTTTCTGCAAGTTAATATTCCAGGGCAAAAGTTTAGGAATTGCAGTGACGAAGGATAATGTTTTAACTGGATTCTATTGCTATGTTCAGTGAAACATGGCAGCTAAGTAAATCAGCTTTTCAAGAGAAAACGGAGGACATCCACACTAAGCTGATGAAGAGATACAACCAGGTCCCTAGGTGGTGGTTCATCTGCATCCTGGTGGTGAACATTGCCTTCACCATATTCGCATGCGAGTACTACATTGAACAGCTCCAGTTGCCATGGTGGGGAGTTCTGTTGGCTTGTGCCCTCGCCTTCTTCTTCCCGATCGGGATCATCAAAGCAACGACGAACCAGGTCCGCGCCGTAGCGTTGGCACAAATTTAAAGAAATTTGTTTATATATCTTCGTCTTATATATGATGGCATGGATCGATGCAGACTCCGGGCTTGAACGTGATCACAGAGTACATCATGGGGTACTTGTACCCTGGCAGACCCGTTGCAAACATGTGTTTCAAGGTATATGGCTTCATCAGCATGAAATAGTCCTTGACATTTCTGCAAGACTTTAAGCTGGGTCATTACATGAAGATTCCCCCGAGGACAATGTTCATGGCTCAGGTACGCAACTATGATCCTCTACTTGATTCATTTGATCCTAGCTAATGGCAGAGCTGAAAATGAGCAGCTTCTTCTCTGAAACATGTAAGTCGTGGGAACTCTGGTCGCGGCGGTTGTTCACATTGCAACGGCATGGTGGCTGATGGAGACAGCCCCCAACATCTGCAATACCGAGCTCCTCCCGGACGGGAGCCCATGGACCTGCCCCGGCGACCACGTGTTCTACGACGCATCCGTCATCTGGGGCCTGATCGGTCCACGCAGGATCTTCGGCGACCTGGGCACGTACTCAGCCGTGAACTGGTTCTTCCTGGGCGGCGCAGTAGCGCCCTTCCTTGTCTGGCTTGCGCACAAGGCGTTCCCGCGGCGGAGCTGGATCCTGCTCGTCAAGATGCCCGTGCTCATCGGTGCGACCAACCAGATGCCGACGGCGACGGCGGTGAACTACACGACGTGGGTGCTCGTTGGGTTCCTGTCGGGGTATGTGGTGTACCGGCATCGCCGGAGCTGGTGGGAGCGGCACAATTACTTGTTGTCTGGTGCCCTGGACGCCGGGCTCGCGTTCATGGCTGTGTTGATTTACTTCTGCCTGGGGTTGGAGGACGTTAGCTTCGACTGGTGGGGTAATCACTCTGATGGATGCCCTCTCGCTTCTTGCCCAACGGCTAAAGGTGTAGTTGTAAAGGGATGCCCAGTGCAAATGTAATGTATACTATCTCTATAACCACTGCCAGTTCTCAATCTTCTTACGAATTTCATCTAGCAAGTTTAGGCCAGTTTTTTCAGTTGGAACACCTCTAATGGAATCAGTCCCTGATGCTAGAGTTGATTTCGGTCCTTGCGAAAGTGAGATGGCTGCTCGACATTTGTTTTGGGTTTAGATACTCGTCACACGATGGAGTTGATGAACAGCTCTATCCTGCGATTTTGCGGCAAGTAGTGAGTACTACTCACTTTCTGTCTTCTCTTCACCGTCATTTGTGTTTTGTCATTTTCCACAAAGTGGCTCATCTTGAAAGTTGCATAGGGGGCGGGGGGGGGGGGGTTTGAATAGGCAACCAAAAAATAATTTCTAAAAAATCAAACTCAACGAACGAAGTCTTCGGTAATGTGTCAGATACTCCGATCATCAGACTATCCAAAAACTTGCCGGACACTCCGATCAAACAGGCACTTGGACAAAATTTGAATCTAAACAAGTTTTAGCGAGATCTAACAAATTTCACTTGAATCAAAAGACTAAAATATGATATAACAAGTAGATCTAAACAGATAAACAAGCTAAAAACTAGTGAACAAGTAGATCGAAGTAAATCTATAAATATGAACAACAAGAACAATATGAACTTGCAAAAATGAAAATAGCACAAAGAGACACGAGATTTTTCACCGAAGTTCGAGTCCACGAAAGAACTCTATGTCTTCGTTGAGAGGTTCAGAACCAGATCTCACTCGATCTTTTCTCTCACTCAACCAACTATAAAGGTGAGATTGAGTTTTTCACTAGCAAATCTCTTCCGAGAAAGGTGAATAAACTTTTCGGAGCATCACCACACTAATTGGGAGCTCTCGGACACGCCTAGCCGTCTAGCAGCAAAAGCTCTAAGTGTAAGAAACTCAAATCGAAGCTCGACGATGTCGCAAATGTTCAATGAGAGTGGAAGCACTTCTCTCACAATCTCTAGCTCAAATCTTGTAAGGTTAAGCCTTGAAAGAGAGTGTGAGAGTGTTTTTGAGCTCAACAGTGTGTTGTTCAAGTGTGAGTCGTTAGCCCCTCCAAATAGAGCTGAGTGGGTATAAATACTCGAGCTCCAAAAAGTAGCCGTTAAATTGACTTTTGACTGATCGGACACTCCGACACTTTGTCCTCTCGGGTTGGCAAAGCATGAGTCACCAAAGTCTCCGGCACTGTGTCGAATACTTCGGTGAACTCTCTCGGGTGCGGGCTGCTAGATCACCGGAGTCTCCGGCATTTTGCCGAACACTCCGGTGAGCCTTCTCTGGTTGAAGCTAACTGTCTTACTGGAGACTCTGTCAATGTACCGGATACTTTGGTAAAGGGTCTCGGGTTATGTTAAATTTTGAGCAATTTTAGCACTTTGAGACCTTAATTTGAGTCCCCTTTGATAGTACAGCATATCTAGACTTTAAGAAATGATAAAATCTAGTATACTTTTATGAGAAAAGACTTTGTGACTTGATAAAAAAAATTAGGGTCTTCTTTTTTCTTTAACATTCTTTTTTTCTTTTTGAGTCTTTTGAGCTGTCAATACATTTAACAAAAGTCATTAGCTTTTTGAATGGCATAGATGCACTTTCACATCTCCTGCTCTATTGGATCTGTGCTAGGTGGTGCCTGCGGGTTCAAGCTGTTGATTTGGGGTTCAATGGAGTGTTGCAACGCAGAGATTTTGGGGTGTGTCGTGTTGATTATTTCCTCCCTGCTGGTATGTAGTGTTGATTGTTTTGCCTCCGAGTATAGCAGAGAAATTTTGACTATTTTTGCATGAACCAGAAGATATTCCGTCCCAAGAAGAGTGCTCCATCAGGAAGCAAGGTAAGAATGTTGGCTTTTTCTTGTTCCCCCTTTCATACTTAGGTACCAGCAAGAACAACATGTGCATATGATCCATTCTATGGACATCCTGTATAGTCTGCATGGTGTGTTTATGGCATGTTGCTCTGGGCTGTCCGCCAGAATTCGATTTGACTAGGAGAATCGAAGCTCATGTATGATAGTTTGGCTAAGCTCTGGTGTTGCAGTTGGTAGGACCATGACCTGAACATTTGGCAGAGAAATATCTAAACGTCAAACTGTTATCATTGTTTTTTTTGTGTGTGTAATGCTACATCCGTCATTTGATCCAATTTCATGAACTATTCTGGGAGAGTATGTGCTGCTTATGTTCTAAAAAATGTGTGCATCGAAGCTTTTGTAATTTCATTTTGCACTTGGGGTTAACTTCAGTAACAACATATTGTGTACATGGATTTGGGATTAATCTGAGTAGCATGTTTGTAATTTGGATAGTTGACAAATCACGATGCATCTGTTACTGCTTCATGCATGTGCATAATTAAGGTAAAAAGAAGCATTAAAATCTATCTAGAAATTTATTTTTGTGTCTATATGAATATTCAAAGTTGAGAGCTTTAATACTCATATTCAAAAGACATCTTACATGATCCTGGTGTTTGGGTCATTACATCACTTATAAAAAATGGAGTTTTGGTGCAGCATTTTTTCCCTTCCATCTATTACCCATCACTCTGTCTAAAACATTAAGGCATATTTACTTCATAGAAATGTGCAGGGATTGAGATATGTACCCAGTTACATAAATGAGAAGGGATGTAATACCACATGTTGGGCTACTTCATTGAACGATGATATAAACTAGGCTATAGGATATTTTTTTATGCACGCTGGGAATTCAGATTGCCTACTTTTGTTATTTAGATTTTTTGTGATTAGCTGGAGTGGTTATAATTGTGCACTCCCTTACACATTCAGTCTCCAATAGTAATCTGTACATGCCTTCGGTTCCTCTATCATCCTTTACACATACCATTTGCAAAATAAGGAATAAATACAAAATCAAGAAATGTTCGGCAGAGCTTACATGGTGTACATGATCATAATTCTCCATGCTTATGATAGTTTTTCTGTTTTGTCTCTGTAGGTTGCACAGCTCCGGAAGCACATAGATGCCACTCTCAGCAGTGAAAACCTTTTGGGGCGCTGTGAGGCTGCCTCCTAGCGAGGATATTAATGAATGGCTTGCCACACATATTTCTTGGTTATATGGTGTAGAAAGAATTTCTAGGTTTCCTTTAAAATTATTGGAGGCACGCAATGTTCAAATGACCGCTCTACGAATTGAACTCTGCCCAATCCATAAGAGTGAAGAATGCTTTTGGATCCAAAATATAAGTTACAATTTTAACATTCACCTGTAATTACTTTTATTGCTTTTGTCAGCTAGCACTATTTTCTGCTTTAACCCCTGGCTGTATCATTGAGAATTAAATGCATATATTTTTTAAAGTTGATATCGATCTTCAGAACATTTAGTAGATTTCTGTCGAATTTTACTACATGGCGATTATAACCCTTTTCATTCTAACCCTATGATTGCACAGGTTGCTCGGTATGGCATTTGGGATCAATTCTATTTTTGATTTGAATAGTATAAGGTATATGGATTAGATATTAGATCTCTACTGTCGAACAAGTATTATTTTCATGATATAATGAAGTAGTATCCTGTCTATACTTACTCTTTCTATTAATGTTGTTTTACATTTTGATTAATTCAAGACCATACAGATCACATTTGTTTCAGTTGCAACTTCAACTTTACTTCTGTGTATGTAATTGTCACTAATTTTCCAATTAGTTTTTGTTTAATAATCATCAGACCAGGCAACTAGATCAATTATCTTTCAGCTCTAAACTTTTGTTAACTTTTTGTTTGTATTTGCAATGTAGCTATCATCATAAAATTTGTTCTATAATAGCAGGTTTGTGTATTATTTTTATAATTTCTCGCAACAACGCAGGGTATCATCTAGTTGTATATCATGACGTGTGAGGTCTTTTTTGGAACACGGAGAGTTCACAGGAATCTACTACTGTACAGGATTTTGCATGAACAAACGGTTCAATTTTATATGGAGAAACGTAGGGGGTTTTTTCAAAGGAGGCTGTAACAATTTAGAGAGTACTGTTAAGCATTGGATCCATTTGTTAACAATTTACAACAAAACGTTGGCCTCCTTCAGATGTTTTATTCAGTTTAACAAGGATTTGTAAAGACGAATGAAATGTATCCTATCTCTGACCAACTATTTGTCCAGCCTAATAATTGCCAAAAACAAGGAGCACCACGTAGCTTGCTTCTGATTGGAAAATTGGTGTTCGTTGACAGTATTGCTCAAAAGTGCTTCAGCAATATTTGTAGTGCATAGATGGTGCTCTAAAAGTGCTCGGACCTGCTCTCAACAAATTGGTGCAGAGACTCTTGGATTTTGAGAATCTGAACAGAGATCGTAGAAATCGAGGCAAAATCTATAACCCGTTTGTTTCCAGAATCGATTCTACTAGCAGAATCGCTCAACCCAGTAGCGATAACAAACACGACTTTCATCGACACCCTCACGCCACAAATTCTAGTGTTATATGTGAGATTGCATATGGGTGGGAGTCAGTCATGAACAAGGAAGCAAACCACTCAGTACTAATAAAAATAAGTTCCATTTTAGTGGCTCAGACATTTTCGAATTTAGTCAGCAATGAGTGATGCAAAAAAAGGCTAGCTATCGATATCAACTATACTCACGGTAATTTATATTTTTATAGCCACCGTCAGTAATTTGTTAAACAAGACAGTTTATTCGAAAAAGTTAATAAACACAAGGACACTAACTGTCATAATGAAACATAACAGAATATTATGGAAGTGGGAACATTATTGTTGCCAAATTATACTGTTTATAGATATGGTACTGTACTGCTTGCATGGGGAACACCCTGTTTGTCCTGTACGAACAAAGCTACTCCTTAGATAATAGGGATGCTGCTTCGCAAAATTTGGGCCTGTCCGAAGTTACTAATTAAACGCTTTGCCGTGTGATGCATCCCAAGAATGTTTCTCTCCGTTTCCGTGAAGCTGGGAGCATCGAGTGCCGTGACCATCCAGGCAAAGCATACAAGAAACCGCGCTATTTTCTGGTCCGTTTGCTGCGTCACTGACAAAACATAGTACTACGAGTCAATGTCATTTTGCAGTCTACACACCTGATGACTCACGTGATACAAGTAATGGTCCGTGTTCAGTTGCTTTTAGCTAATTGGCTTCCAATCTTTGAGGTGTCAAAAAATTGGGTTGAATCTTCAACCTTAAGATTATTTAACAACAAAGAAAGCGACTAACGTGTGAACGGAGTCGTGGAAATTCTTTTCACTGATTCGACCTTGTCGAGGACTTGTATGGGGGAACAGAGACATTGATATATTCTTTTTACAAGTACTCTCTATGTCTTCATTTATGTCATTTTGCCTCCGGTCACGAGAACTAAGGAGAATAGATAATGTGTAATATATAGAAAATAAGAAAGAGAGATGGAGAAGTATTGAGAAGAAAGAAATATATATTGAAAGCGACTTATAATTTAGACGGATGGAGTATTGTCTACGAGTAGGATTTATGCATAATGTTCAATTAGGTTTCATTTTTTTTATAAACACAGACTTTTAAGCACAGAAAACGCTCAATTTTATAATAGACGTATGACATCGAGGAGTCTTTCCCTGTACAATAATCTAAAATTATCGAAGCCACACCAAGCATTTCTCTTTGTCTTCAGTTGACATATCGCCTATCACTGAGAAGTTAGATTCCGTTTTCAATTATGGTATATATATCCCAAGGATTCTACTAGTAATAATTAAAGAAGATATGCATAAGGCTCTCCTCCTTTCGCAGACTATGAGGATCGCGCACTAGCAAATATTCTTTTTTCTAAAAAAATAAATAAATCCTGGATGAGATGCTGCCTGGATCACAGGGACGGAAGTTAAGCTACACGTCAGCCAATCACGTGAAAGAGTTTTGGTCCATTTTTTCCTTTGAAGAAAACCTCACTTCTCGTGTGTTCAACTAGACTAGTCTCCGGGCAGCCCAAGAAGCCAATCGAGATAACATATTTTTGGCACGCATGCTGGGAGGACCATCTAGCTGGAGATGTATCCCATAAATAGCACTTAGGTACAGCTTGCTCGCATCCTACCCTACATCCTGGCAAGCCAGCCGCGGAGCTCTGATTGAACGCGCGAAGAAGTCAGAGATGGCCGGAGCCGAGCTTGCCGACGGCGCCGGGGCTCTGGAAGAAGGCAGAGGACGAGGGGATCAAGCGAGGTGCGAGAGCTCAGAGCTTGATGCAGCCAGCAGCACCCGCCCCATGTTCTCCGTCCAGTTCGTGCAGAAGGTACGCGTGTTCTGAAGTTTCCTGAATTTCTCGAAGCTTAATTCGCTTGCATATAGGTTCTTGCATGTTTAGCAAGCACGATTTTCTCCACCAAATTAGGCCTTCTGCTTCGACACTTCAGAGGAGAGTATGTCTGTGTTGAGTTCAAATGATCTGTAAGACTGTAACAGAGCAACAGACAAAGCAAAGAACAAAATTGGGAATAACTCATGTGACTCGATCTGCGCCGCACATGAGCTTACAAAGCAAAATTCCAAACAAATAAAAAAAAATTGTATTTTTAACTGCAGAACGAATCAAGAAATTCTTGACAGCGTTCTTGCTCGTAGTTCACATCTTGTTTATTTACTCCTATCAACCAAAGCATCCGTAGGCAACTGGACCAAGCAATCGATACGAATGCGACGTATGATTCTGCAAATCGTTTGCAAATTTAATATTTCTTACTGAATCGGTCTTGCTCATCACACTCACACATGCGCCGGGGGGATCATTGACGATTGTGTGCAGATCCTGGCCGAGATTTTTGGGACCTACTTCCTCATCTTCGCCGGGTGCGCGGCGGTGGCGGTGAACCTGCGCACCGGCGGCACGGTGACGTTCCCGGGCATCTGCATCGTCTGGGGCCTCGCCGTCATGGTGATGGTTTACTCCGTCGGCCACATCTCCGGCGCGCACCTCAACCCCGCCGTCTCCATCGCCTTCGCGACCTGCGGCCGCTTCCCCTGGAGGCAGGTATGCGTGCGATCGACATGGCCGCAGGGAACTCTTACGAACAGTGTGGTCATATGACATCTGCCGGGTGTTGAGTGGTGATCGTGCACGCAGGTGCCGGCGTACGCGGCGGCGCAGATGCTGGGGGCGACGGCGGCGAGCCTGACGCTGCGGCTGCTTTTCGGGAACGCGCGGCAGCACTTCTTCGGCACGGTGCCGGTGGGGTCCGACGTTCAGTCGCTGGTGATCGAGTTCATCATTTCCTTCAACCTCATGTTCGTCGTGTCCGGCGTCGCCACGGACAACAGAGCCGTAAGCAACGACCGTTCCCGCCTCAGTCCTATCCTTATGGTCCGAACCAATCGAATTCAAATTCAGTCATATTCAAAACTCCTTAAAATAATAGAGTAGATGTTTCAATAAAAGAAAACTTCTAAAATTGTGGCCGCACGATCAAGATTGTTGTGTCTAGTTAACCATCGCTGTTTTGAGCGTTGGTTGCTAGTTGGATTCTGGTTGCCCGTCACTCTTGACAAAAAGAAAAATTCAACACACACACAAAATAAAACATCACAAGAACCTAGATGGAATACATTTTTGGAACATATCTTATTACTTACTCCCTCTATTTCTAAACTGTTGTCATTAGGATAATAATTTTAATCTATTTGTAAACTAGAATTATTGTTCTAACGAGAGAACAATTTAAAAACAAATGAAGTACTACTTACAATGTGTGAATGTGTGGCATGCAGTTAAAAATTTTAATTACTTTTTATAAAACATCATACAAATGTAGACACTTAAATATGCACGAGTACTCACGTATACGAACGCACATAATCTACTTATGAGGCATATATAATAGGGCCCTGCTACGGGTAGACCAATTGATATTCTTTTACCTCTTAGGAGGTGAGACAAAAAATCAAACTCAACCGTCAAAATTTAGAAAAAAAAAATACAAATAGAATTTCCACATGGAAAGCAAGCTGTGTCTGTATCATCCATGATCGTTGCCGCAATCTCAGCTGACCGTCATGATATTTCATCCGTAGGCTCGTCCATGGGCATATCACATTTTTTGCACACTAATTATTTTTTTTAATCATGTAATTTATTATTTTGGTGTGATGCGTTAATTCTCGTAGCACAACCAGTATAGTGCCACAATCACTTATTTCTCACGATATTTTAACTAGATTATTTTTACCTAAAAAATTTGACATGATTTAACTTAATGTGTTCATCACGTTTCTACCATATTGACATGTTATTTTGTCACATATACAATGGTGTTCTACCATTTCAAGTTGCAATTTATGTTGTCACATTCCAAAGGAAGCGTGCATGCTGTCACGTTATTTTGAATGCTTGCATAAGTTTCCAAACCTATCAAAAGAGATTATTTCCAAAATTGAAAGGGCTAAAAAATGCAACAGTTTTGAAAACACATTAATTACTTTCTATATATTTAAAGATACATTAATAATAATTATTAGATAACATTTACTTTCTAGAGGTAAAAGATCAATTTATACCTCGAGATTCACACAAATGAATGGTCCATAATTATTTGGTCTATTGTAGAATCTACCATATAATAATATAGATAAATATAAAGATTCAAAATCTCCGTCTCCGTAGATGACCGTAGCGCCCAGACAAGGACCTGAGCTACTGTCCTTTCCTACTATCGCAATACGAAGACTGAACAATCGAGGTGCTTGACGTTACAAGAACATCAGACGACTTTGTTCGCCGTCCCTGTTCTTGAGCATTGATTTACAGCTTGACTTTGTGTAGTGTGTAATAACTTGCAAAAGAAATAAAACACAAACCCAAATCAATGAACAATGAACTAGTCATTATCTCTGGTCTCTGCAGATTGGTGAGCTTGCCGGGCTTGCAATCGGAGCAACTGTCCTGCTGAACGTTCTCTTCGCCGGGTAACTGACAGAACATGCTTGAGCTTCTCGACTCTACCGGTGCCTGTGAATGGCGATGTTTTTTTTTTCTTTTTCATTTTTGCATGTTAGTAAAAGAGGACAGTTGGTGAATGTACAGGCCTGTATCAGGAGCGTCCATGAACCCGGCGAGGACCCTCGGCCCGGCGGTGGTCGCCGGCCGCTACGCCGGCATCTGGGTGTACCTCGCTGGCCCGATCTGCGGCACGGTGGCCGGCGCGTGGGCCTACAACCTCATCCGGTTCACGGACAAGCCGCTGCGGGAGATCACCGGGACCTCTTCCTTCTTGAGAAGTGCAAGGAGGAACTAGCTTTGGTTCTTCCTGCTACTGATCTTGGCGCAGTATCAATGATATGATGATATGACCGATAATGTTGCAAAGATCATTTTTTTATAGATTTTTGTTTGATTATTGTATGGGCTTGGATTATTAGTTTAACCACTAAGGATTGGGTCAGCTAACTTTCTTTGTGAAGAAATCTTGAAACACATGTTTTCAATTATCATGCATCTTAGTTTTATTACATGACGCTAATAACATGTTATTAGTACTTTTTTTTTTGCGATGGAACATGTTATTAGTACTTAATTACCTACTAAACCATAAGCCACTCCACCAAGAACCAGTCTCGAACATACCATCGTGAATTTGAAGCTACATGTGTACTGAGATGCTGAGAAGCGAATTTCCTTCATGATTTTGGCCCTTCGCAAAAGAAACCCAAAATGAACTAATCATCCAACCAAAAAATGATGCTCTTGCTGTGCATCATGCCTTATCCAGATCTACTTCAGTCAGGCACATAAAAAACAGGGCAAAACAGAGCACAAGCTTCAGTCTGGTTACTCACCATATGAACAAATACCATTTTACTTGAACAATTTCAGAGACTTCATGCTCAAAACTAATCCAATAAAAACTAAAATTATATGATACGTCCTAAGACCAGAGCAAAGCATACACAGACAGGATTTGGCGCAAGGAAATACTACATGGAGAACAACATTCCTCGTTACATCGCATTCATTTGCTGTAGAAGATGATACTCCTACATAGGAGTCCTTGCGAACCTGCCATGAGATGAACTGGATGCAAACAAGCACATCACCATAAAATTGCTACACAAGGTTTGCTACGTACCTTTTGTCACTGGAACATTCAGAGAGTTTGCATATGCCATGGGGTTGGCATCAGGGTGGGGCTGTAAGATGCATCAAAAAGTGTAGCAACATTGCAGTTAGATATCCAGGATGTGAATATTTATTTAACCACTAAAGAGTATTTCTCTAGTTCTTAATGAAAAAAATATCCAGCATGTAACAACACTAGTGCTATATAAGCATGACAAAAGTATCTCCAGATCAATGCAGGGTCAACCGCTAAACAACTAAATTTATGGAGAGCTAGGTAAAAATATTATACCACATGAGAAGTAACATGTGGAAATGTCAAAGAAATCTAGTGATCCATGGTGATCACCATTACAGGGAAACCTGGCTGTACTTTTCTTTCTATTTTGGTTGGTTGGTTAAATTTCGCATGAAAAGCCTAGGAACAAGTTCCTGAAAACATGACCCAGTGCATACGAAGGATTCCTAAAGTTTCGGCTTCAATCGAGACTTCCCACACCGCTTACGCTTGTGATGCAACTTCACATACAAATCACATACTCGCTACGCTTTTAAATTGTCCTCGCCATTGATAAGTACAGTAGCTTTCACCATGAGTTCTTCTCCATGCTGCATCCCTTTTCTACAACACTTCTTTGCTACTTATCAGGCTGATAACTTACTTGGCATACAGTTCACTGCACTTTAGCTCACCACAAAGTTAGTACTATCTAAACGTCTAGCTTCCAAACATGAATTTTTAGGTTAGGACCGGGGAGGAACCTATCACAATCGAGATACAATGACAATCCAACATTTCGAGAACACAAGTTCATTGCAGAAACAAATCGCTTCATGATTCAGTCAGAGAGTCACAACCACAACCACAACCATACATATACGCACCAGCATGCACCCTGATGGCGACCACAAATCATGGTACTAGCACTAGAAAAAGAGCATCGCGATCTACACGAGGCCCTGGAAATAATCATAGCAGCACCTGAACATGTCTCCGCGACACTGTACACAACCCCGCCAAATTAATCAGGTCGCAGGTGCTATACCTACGAGATTATTGGATCCACGAGGAACGGGGATCTCGATCCATCGGACGAATGGTACTGATTGATGCCAAGTAAAAGTCCAGGGACGGAGGAAAGGGATGCGTACAGCTGGAGCGAGCAGCCGTGGTCGAGCAGCGCTTGCAGCTACGAGCAATCCTCGTCCCGTCGAGTTGAGCTATGATGTGGTTGCAGGAGCGGGTAGAGGCGCTGCTGCCACCCGCCACCCGCTGCCGCCGTGTCGTGCTGTCAGAAAGCAGGGCGAGAGGAGAGGAGAGTGACGGGACTCGCGGCTTCGGAAAGGTGGTGACCGTGGACTCTGGTGTATGTTGGACGTAGCACATAAATTAATTTTGATCGTAGGGGTAAGTGCAGTTTGGAATTTGAAATTTTACAGAAATTAATTCAATTTTATAGTGAAAATGTAGAATTTGAGAAAAAAAATTCACATTTCAAATGGGATCTAAAAGAGATGAGTTTACTTCTTTGAACTAGGAGAACCCCAATCTATTTGAAGCACTGCCAGGAAACCCTACGTTCTCATTCGCAAAGAGTTGAATCGCAAAGTAACCAATTTTGGTAACGGTGACAAACCAGATTCATCACGTATTGTTCTACTATCAAATTTACGAGCATCAACAAAATTTGTATGCAGGAATTGAGTACAAAAGAAAGAATTTTGGCAATTCGAGTGAATTGGGAAAGCAGATCCTCTGACGAGTGGTAGAGAGCAGAAAGCCGTTGTCATGTGGATCTGTAGAGGGTTGATTTTATATGGTAGGGACACTGCCGCTCGACAGACGGTCTCTACATGTGTTCAGATTGACAAAAGTAGTTGAACTTTTTTAAGCACGCCCATTTCCATTGGAGACAAGAACTTGCATAGCCATGTTCTCATTGCTTTATTAAGCAATGTGATAGTGTTCCTCTCAGGCTTTCAAATGACACTTGATCCTGTTCCCCTGATGACATTGTTACACGGGACCAACCAAATCCCTTGACAAATCTCTTTGACATATGAACAAACAGCAAAATTATCGGTTCGTGCATCAGTTTTAGCTTTTCTAGATTTATTCATCAGCCTCATAGAAGTCAGAAAAAGTCGAGCAGTTTCTAGCCCCTTCGATCCGACAGGATCAGATGCACCAACCGAGAACGACACTAACCCTAGGGTGGCGTTTGGGTATGACTTGGGTTGGGATAGGGAAATGCAATGGGAAATGAAGAGGGGGGTTGAGGTTGAAGATATAAAGTTTTAATCTATTTTTTATGTTTGGCTATATTGGGTTAATAATTGAGTTATATAATTTGTTGGACACAAATACTTAGTCTGAATTAAATATAAGTAATATGTAAGTACTACTTTCGTGCTAAAATAAGTGATTTTTTTATTTTTAGAAATCAAAGTTTGACTATTTATATTATTTAAAAATTTATAAAAAAATATAAAAACAAACAAATCATGTTTAAAGTATTTTTAATAATAAATCATTTTAAAATATAATATTTATACAAATTTTTTAAATAGGACAAATGGTCAAAAGCAGATGTTTAAAAATTTAAAATAACATTTATTTTAAGATGGAGAAGTAGTTTATTTTTCTTTTGTTCGTAATAAAGTGTGGCCAAATATTTGATGGCTTCATTTTATAATCCAAACATACAATATTTTGTGTTTTTTAAAAAAAGCATACAATACTTTGCCAATTGGAACCATCACGTACAGGTACAGCTCCTTTACGCAAGAAATCGATGGAACGAAGCAGAGTGGCGCACGCAACTGGAAAGCAATGTTATTTACTGTACATTTCTTCAAGGGCAGAAGTGTCATTTCGCGTTGTATCCTACCCAAACCCACACCCGTCGCTGGGTTTCGAACGCCTGAAAATGACGATATCATTTCCCACACCGTAACCTGCTTCATTTCCTTAACCTGAAACACAAACACTGGATACGATTCATCCCATCTCCGATTTCCTTAACTTTCCCTCCATATAAACAGCACCTAGGTCCCCTCTAGACTGCAAAAAAAAATTTGAAATATTTTCTAGGGAATTTATAAGTATAATTTATATAAAATTTCTGCGTTCTAAACGGGTTGATCTGGATTGAGCTGCTCACTTCCTCTCACCTCCTACCGAAATTTGAAGATAACTACAGCTGCGGTCTCACTCTCATAACACACGGCCACGGCTGGGCTCAGAAGCTGGCGAGGTGCGCGTGGCGATCGCATCCTCCGGAGTCTTATCATCGCTTTCGGCGCTTGTTGCCGGCGGCGGCGGCAGCGAACCACCGAAGGGAGGCGTCCGGGGAGCAGACGTCCGGCACGAAGGCGGCGCTGTCGCGGGCTCCGTTCTGCCAGTGGAGGCCGGACGCCGTCGGCGGCGAAGGGAGCTCCGGAACCGACCACTGCATCTCCGGCACCTGACCGAAGAACTCGTCGGCGTCACGGTCCTCCTCCTCCGACCAGTAGTTCGGGGAGCCGCCCGCGCTGCCTCCCTCGGCCTGCAGATTGCGATCGGCAAGTGTCAGTAGAATGTCAGGATGATCATAATTTAACATGAAGAGTAATGAATCCTCAAATGGCCCGTAAAAATTGCGTCTTTTCACACTGTTTGCCTGACGCGCACCGAGAGGAAGAACAGCGCCTGGTGCTGACCTTTGAGTTGCCGCTCTCGCCGAAGCCGAAGCCGCCGCCGAAGTCGCTGACGCCGCGGAAGAATTCGCCCAGCGGCCAGTCCATCACCCCGCCGGCGACACGGCCCTGACCGGCTCCGAAAGCCGGCGACCGCTTCGGCGTGTTCCGGCTCAGCGCCTCCGCGTGCCGGGGAGCAGGGGAGCCGAGCTGCTCGCTCACGGCCGACCAATCGGGGAGGCTCGCTGCGGCGTCAGGCGCGGCGACCGCCCAGCTGAAGTCGCCCTGGCCGCCAAAGGGTGGAGGCGGGGCCCTTTTCACCGGAGGGCGGGGCGACGGCTGCGGCTCCGGCTCCAGCTGTTCCACGGAGCGGTCGTCCTCGCCCTGCTCCTGGCCGACCTGGACGCCGGTGAGGAGGAAGCGGCGGTGCGCGGAGACGAAGTCGTTGGCGGTGTGCACGGCGACGTCGCAGCTCCGGCAGAGCAGCGCGCGGTCCTCGAGGCAGAAGAAGTAGGCATCGCATTCCTGAACCGGGAGGATCGATCGATCGATCAGTATGCCAGGCCGACTGCCAGTGGGAGAAACATTTACTGTAAACAACAAACGAGAGCGAGGAGAGGCAGCGCAGAGCACGCACCTGGCATATGTCGCACCTGGGCGGCGCCAAGGCAGCGGCGGAGGCGGCGCCGGGCGCGAGGAGGGGCAGGCGCTGGTGCTTGCCGGCCAGACGGTTGGCGGCGTGGACCTCGCGGTCGCAGCGCGCGCATAGAGCGGCGTCATCAGCGCAGCAGAGGACGCTCGCCTCCGCCGCCTCGCACGAGCTGCACAGCACCTTCATGAACGCCGCCGCCGCAGTCCTCCGCCTAAGCTATAGCTGCTGGTTTCTCTCCCTGGCGCTCGAGCACGCGCAAAGAAGACGATCGATCGAGGGGGGAGGTAGGAGGTGCACGTGGGCCGGGCTCGGAATCGAATGCCAGTTCCCGATGGCGAGTGCGTGGGTTGGGTGGTGTGGTGGTGGTGGTGCTGGCGGCGGGCGCGTGGCACGGGTATTATGGGGGCCGCGCGGAATGGGGAACGGAATGGATTCGTGGCGTGGGCGCGGTGGAGGGGACGAAGGGGGCGACGTCGCCAGTTCCTGTTCGACGAGGGCGCCGAGGCCTGGTGGCCGCACAATTGCAACCAACCGTTCGCATTGGTGCGTGCTCGCTACTTGCAACGGCACCTCTACGCAAGATCTGTCGTCAGATCTTATCGATTTTCATCCGTAAATTTATCCGCTCATATATATTTGGAAAACATTCGAAAACAAAGCGTTCAATGATCACAGTAAAACCAAGGTTTTTATGATCGTGAAATTGTTTTCTAAAGGTTTAAAAGTTTCATAAAACCAAGGGCCAAGCCATGCGAGCTCTTCATCGGAGTCAGCCCCTTTTTCTGAATAGGGTCATATAGTGCTTAAGCACGGATTTACGTTTGATTTTTCTAAATTTTATCGGGGTCAGCAGACCCAAAACAACACAGCTTCGCTCATGCATAAAACAAATCTTGTGTAGTCAGTTTTATTAGTATAAAGTATCATGGAATCCAAGTTGCAGAAAATATCAATCAACATTGACTACAGGATCAAGATCAACTAACTCTTCAATACAAGAAGACATATATCAATCAAGTTTGACTACAAGATCAAAAGGACTACCCCTCTTCACTGTGGGAAGCCAATCTAAAAGAGCACTTGTGAGACTGATCAAACAACTTGCGTTGGTGTGTTGCAACTAGACAAATATCTTCTCTTCAGATGTCGTAACTGCACAACTATAGTCACGATTTTATTTTGGAAAAACCAGCATCCTATTTTGCCATGAAATTGTCTGCATCAACCATTCATATATTTAGGATTGTTTATTTTGCAACTTTGCATAAATTTCTCCGACACATAAAGGGATAAAATTGAAATCCAGTAAGAATGGATATAGCTCATCCTATAATTACCTTCTTGTACATATGCTTGTAGAGAAGAAATATGAGATGCAACAATGGTTACCTTGCCCCTATCCCTGTCACTATCCGAAACCGATGACATGTTGCAGGGATGAGATCTCTTGGCAGTTGGGAGAGTCGACTGCCTGACGGCCGAGGATCCCAATCCATGTTGTAGGGACCATAAAAAGGTGAGGAAGAATTTTAATCGATGACAAAGGACATAAAGGTTGGGATAGTCGAATGCCTTATATAATTGAACGGAGGGAGTAGTTTTTGGATGTTTGTGTTTTCATTTTTACTGAAAACAAATGGCTGTTTCAATTAATTTCTCGACTGTCTGGTCCTTGAATTCGACAATTTGTTTTATAGTACTATGTATTGACTAGAGAAACATTATCAACCTATTACCTTTTGAAAATTTTGTAACTTGTTACTTGCCCCATCTTAGATCTAAAAGCTATAAATTTTATTGAAATGACCCTAATTTTTCATCAAATGAAAATTAGTAACTCCCTTATGTGTTTTTTTTTCTGTTTCAGTTGAATTGAGTCCGGATGAAACTATTGTAGCACCCACGTTCCTGGTCGGTGCACCCATTGCTACAGCTCCAAGTTTAGAGGATGAAAGCGACGATGAGACGACCAGCAGGAGATGAGAAGGATCATGGATCATTTGCAACGACCGGGATGGTCCTGTGCCCTTTTTCGTTTCGCAACCACATGGCCGAAATCTCCAAAGCAATAATGCAAATTTTCAAACTTGTCTCTAACTTTATGGTTTAATTAGTGCATTTGAGCTAGTAGGTATAATCTTAACCATCCCTTAACACAAAAGGCACAATTGTACCGAGATACTGCCTTTTCGTCCTAAAATATACAGTAATAAGGTACTCTAGATTTGATCAAAATTAAATATTTTTAAAAGTTGACTAACAATATGTTGATAGTAGTGATGCATGTACCAACACTAACATGAGCGAAGATGCGAAGGGCCACAAGGGGGCTCACAGCAGTTGAAACCACGGAACATCCTCCGCTTTGCACGAGAGGGCAGGGAAGCACAAGCGTGGCCGCCTTGGCGTTGCAACACGCGCCAGATCATTAGTGGCCAGAGCCCTGTGCTTCGACAGTTAAACGCGCTGCGGCACAACAGCCAGCAACTCGTGGGTTTCCATTTACCACAGCAGGACAACGACATAATAATACCCGGAGCGCTTACTGTTATCAAGCATCAGGATTCCTGTCAAGATCAATTCGGATTCGAGAAAGATTAACGCATGACACGTTTCAATTGGAAAGGAATCCTAAAACTTTCATATCGCAATATGCCACGTAATTATATTTATCCTCAAGTTTTCAGTCAACATGTAATCAAAGATACTCCACTGTCTATAGTACTATTTACTACTATGATGTACTCTCTTTATTTTTAATTGATGTCGTCGTTGATTTTTAAATTCAATTTTGACGGTTCATCTTTTTCAAAAAAATGTTGATAAACTTCACATATTTTGATATAATTTGATTTATTATTAGAATTATTTGAATCACAACTTAAAATTTTACACATTCAAACAAATTTTTTAAATAAGACAAAAAATTAAAGTTAAATTTAAAAATCAAAACAACATCAATTAAAAAACAGAGAGAGTAAGTTACAATAAATTGCGTCTTTATTTCGCTCATGGAAACAAATTTTGCAGGTACGTTTTGAGAGACTATTTGTACTACTCCCTCCGTTTCATATTATATGACGTCCTAGCACTTGAATCTTTTTTCAATTTACTTGACGTTCCAACAAATCGATGCTCCCTGAACGCACAGAAATAGCCCTGTCCGGCTAGCTCCCTGGACGCGCAGACTAATTTCGACGTTGGTTTGTGAGTTGGGAGTGGCCTGCTTGAAGTAATGATGCCTATGCATTAAT